>CATIWQ010194510.1:0-18973 GCA_949673415.1 Euphorbia schlechtendalii | reverse complement strand
AAGGATGATTTCTCTGTATACGGAGATTCTTTTGAGAAATGTCTAGAGAATCTGGATAAAGTACTTGCTAGATGTGAAGAAACTAATTTGGTATTGAATTGGGAGAAATGTCTTTTTATGGTTAATGAAGGTATAGTATTAAGTCATAAGATAAATGAGAAGGGAATTCACGTAGACATAGCAGAAACTGAAATCATAGAGAAATTACCTCCTCCCATAAATGTTAAGGGAATAAGATAATTTCTAAGCCATGCTGGATTCTATAAAAGGTTTATTTATTAGTTAAAGATGTGAAATTCAATTTCTCTATATTTGAAAGCCTTCAACACCTTAAAAGAAGCATTAGTTTTGGTACCCATTATTTTTAAACCAAATTGGTCTTTGCCATTTGAATTGATATTTGATGCTAGTGATGTAACTGTAGGTTGTGCATTAGGATAAAGGTATGAAAAGAATTTGCATGCAATTTACTATGCAAGTCACACTTTATCTTCTACACAATGCAATTACACTACCATAGAAAAACAGATGTTAGCAGTCTTATATGCATGTGACAAGTTTAGATTATATTTGATAGGGTCTAAGGTAATAGTTTATACAGATCATGCTGCTTTAAGATATTTGTTTGCTAAAAATGATGCTAAACCTAGATTAATTCGGTGGATCCTTCTTTTACTAGAATTTGACGTAGAAATAAGGGATAAAAAGGGAAATGAGAATACCATAGCTGATCACTTATCTCATTTAGAAGATGATAAGAGACCTCTAGGTGAAACTGGTGATTTTAATGAATTCTTTCTAGATGAAAATCTTATTCTGTTAAACATATTGTTAATCCATGGTATGTTAACTTTGCAAATTATCTAGTTACGCATACATTACCCTCTGATTTAGATTCTAATGGTAAGAAGAAATTTCTTAAAGATATTAGATCATTTATGTGGGATGACCCTTATTTGTTTAAGGTATATGCTGATAGTATTAGTCGCAGATGTATAGATGATACTAACTTTTCTTTAGTTTTAAGTCATTGCCATAATAGCATATATGGAGGACATTTAGGACCAGAAAAATCGATGCTAAAGTCTTAGAAAGTGGATTTTATTGACCAACATTGTTCAAGGATGCTAGAGATTTTATTTTGAATTGTGATAATTGTCAGAGAAAAGGAAACATAAATCGAAGAGATGATATGCCATTGAAAAACATCTTAGAAGTAGAGCTTTTTGATGTTTGGGGTATAGATTTCATGGGACCATTTCCTACTTCTTATGTTAATAATTACTTTCTGGTTGTAGTTGATTATGTTTCAAAATGGGTTGAGGCTAACGCATCTAGTAAGAATGATGCTAGAGTAGTTGCTAAGTTCTTTAAGCAATTATTTAGTAGATTTGGAGTTTCTAGGAACATTATTAGTGATGGAGGTTCACATTTCCTCAATAAGACTTTTGAAAGCTTGATGCAAAAGTAAGGAGTACATCATAGGATTGCTACCCCATATCACCCTCATACTAGTGGTCAAGTAGAAGTTTCTAATTGAGAAATTAAGTGGATTCTTGGAATAGACAATCTCAAATTCTAGGAAGGATTGGTCTACTAAGTTAAATGATGCATTATGGACTTACAGAACAGCTTTTAAGACACCCATTGGTATGACTCCCTATAAGTTGGTTTACGAAAAGGCTTGTCATTTACTAGCAGAATTAGAGCATAAGACTTTATGGGCTTTGAAGAATTTGAATATGGATTTACACAAAGCTGGTGATAGAAGAAAGCTAGATTTAAATGCTTTAGAAGAACTACGTTTGTCATCATATGAAAATGCAAAGATCTACAAAGAGAAAACAAAATGGTGGCATGATGCAAAAATGCGGGAAAAGAAGTTTAAAGTCGGGGATAGAGTTCTATTATATAATTCCAAGCTTCGTTTGTTCCTTGGAAAACTCAAATCTCGTTGGAAAGGACCTTATGAAGTTATTCAAGTGTTTGATAATGGAGCTTTGGAATTGAAATCCGAACATGGAGAAATATTCTGAGCTAATGGTCAACGATGTAAACCTTATCTTGAAAAACAATTTGAATAACAAGACGTTGATGTTCAATTTCTATCTTCACCATGATTAGTCAAGGTATAAATAGTAAATATTTATCTTTTGTATTTAACAATGTTTGTTTGTGTTTGTGTTTCTGAGTTTTTATAAGTACAAGACTAAAATTTTAAGAAATAAAAAAGTTAAAGAAGATCATGACCACTTCATTCAACTCGCGCTCATAAATATTGGGAATCAAAACTTTCTTTTTCTATCATGAGGAAGATCATGATCGGGATAAGCCTTCGAGATCATGACATGGGCAAATTATAACCGTTACTTATCACGATCTGAGACATGAGAAATAGCTAAAATCACCATTAACGGCTAGTTTTGAGCAATAATGGTTATATTGTTAATTTTGATCAATTAGAGACTTCTTAAACTTCTATAAATAGGTCTAAGTTGAACCCTAACTATCACAATCTTCAAAAAAAGAAGCTTACAAAATCTCTGAAATTTCTTCATCTTTAATCTTCAACATTTAACCTTTTCTTCTTAACCTTTACACTTCAAAACAATCAAGATGCCTTAGAAGAAATATGAAAATAGAAGAGAAAGGCAAACATACCAAGAGGATTATGATTGTCCTTTCCCTTTAAGGATAAGAGAAGAAGGTAAACACTTTCAAAAGCTTAACAAATTATATATCACGGGAATGATATTCCTAGATTTGTTCTTCTTGGAAACATTGAATCTCTGTAGAGAGATGGACGTTTATCTTTCTGCTGTTGGACTCATAAAGTTTATGGATTTGTGTTTTCCACAAAATTGAGATTAGATTCTCGAATGTCTCATAACATTCGACTATGAAGATGCAAGGAAGAGGGTGATTCAATTTCGTAATCAAAGACGACATTCCACCATCACAAGAGAGATGATGGGTGAATGGTTCGGATTCGAAATTGTTAATTAATCGAGCATGATAGATTCTTTTCAACCAAATCAAGTTTGGGAAGAATTATTGGGTAAGAGAGTCTTCTTAAGGATGAATGCATTATTCTTGTCCACAAATACCTTTCCACTTCAGTATTTTGTCGAGTGGAGAATACCAAAGTCCAAAAGAAAGATTTGTTTGTTCTTTCTTGCCCTTTGATGAAGCAAAAAGCGGATTTCATGGATATCATATGGGATATGATGAAAAAGAATTCTACAAGCATGAGGAACAAGATTGGAGTGGTCGAAATTATCACCACTATCATCTTGTGAACTCCTCTATGTCCAACAACCGGGTGAGTATTTTCACTATATGGATGGGACTTATTTGAAGAATACAAGACTTCTTCAACAGAATGATGGTGTATATTCTTTCTACTCCTACTCCAATCTCACCAAGAAGCTAATCTTGGCTCATGAAGATTCTACCGTTGAACCATCTAATCCAACCGTTAGCCATCGACATGGAAAACTCCAATGCTTGAAGTAGAAGAAGATGAATATGAAGAAGATGAAGCTCCGGAAGATTGGAAGGCGAGCATGCAACAAAAATCAGACAATTAACAAGTGGAACTTGGAATTATGAAAAAGGACATGAAGATTCTTAAGAAGAGTAATAAATCGATGCTTCGAAAATTACTATACTTCTTTTGAAAACAAAATTGTCATTTTACTCTTAGTCCCCCGGATTCTTCTTCACAATAGTCGGGTTTAATCTTTTTCCTTTTCTTTACTTTTTCTTTTTCAAATTTTTAGATTAGTTACTACTTGTTTGTTTTTAGTTTTCAATTTTAATAAAGTGTTCCACAATGAGGACATTGTGTTCTTAAGTGTGGGTGGATATTTGTAAAGCAATCTCGAAAAAAATCTAAAAAATTAAATAAAACGAAAAAATTGAAGAATTTGAAATTTTTTTCTTATTTTTGTGTTATTTATACATTATCCATTCTTATACTTTACTGAAATTTATCTAAGGTTATTTTGAGTGTTAGGTATTACAAGTTTGATGTTATTGAAAACTCCAGAAAATTTTTTTTTTTCGAATTTGAGTGCATGTTGAATTTGAGCATTATTAGCAAAACATTTATCAATTTGGCAAGGATGAGTGGTGAGTAACATTCGAAAGCAACATTCCAAGTAAGTGCCGATTTACATTTCAATGCAACATGAATTAATATAAGTTGTATAGTTTTAGTTTAATGCTACCGATAAGTTCAAGTGAATTAATATCTAACAGTATTCTTACTATGAGTTGTATATGTAAATTCTCGAATAAGTCCTATAAGTATTGAGTGTGTTTAAAGTGTTAGGAAACTATAGCCATAATACTTTGAAATTGATCAATAAAGGATGAGGGTATTAAGAGTGAAAAATCAAAAGTAAGAGAGGATAATCAATGAGTTATGCAAAAGGTGAGGAATGGTACGAAGCAGAAACTGCAACCATTAATTGAGTGACAAAAGAAATATAACATAGCACGAAAAATGGGTGCAAAGTAAAAAGTACTTTAAAAAACATATGCTTAAAAGAAAAAAAATAAGAGAGTGGTATGGAGCATAAAATGCAACCACTAAGAGTGTTTTAGCATCCTAGGTTACCTAAAATTGCCTTGAGAGAAAATTATTCAAAGTGTGCTCCCTTTGTCCTTTATACTTTATACCATGCTTAAGAGAAGGAAATATTCGAGTATGCTTATAACACTTATATGAAGATGCGATTTGGTTGAACCTCCATTAAGAGCAAAAGTATGTAACTAGACTATATAAATTGCACATTACTAATTTGTGGGAAACTTCGGACTTCTACTTGAATCTTAAGCAATGTGGGAATGTGGTACTCACTACAATTGTCTTTCGCCAAATGAAGCACGAACTTGAATACTAATTTATCACTTCTGTTGAATTTACCTTGAGGACAAGGCAAAAGTTAAGTGTGGGGGTGTGATAAATGTATAATTATACTTAGTATTATGATAATTTTACACATTAAACACCATTGTTTAAGTCATTTTTATATTTCATATAAAAGATTTCAAGTGGTTTGTAGTTGTTTTTTTATGCAAATGCAGGTACTACGTAAATCTTGGAAGTAAAATAATTAAAGTTAGAAATATATGAAAAAAGAGTGAAAAAGATGCAAAATGACACGTGGAACTTAAGGATTTAGCTTAGAATCGAAGCTGTCAAAGATCGTTATAATTATAAGAAGGATTCTAAACAAAAACATAATTCACAGTTCACGACTTAGTATTCTTCAGAATAGAAAGTTGCCAACCAAATATTCCCGGTCGTGAAATGTACTTCACAATCGTGACTTTGACGGTTTTTTAGTCAACTCTTCTCACTACCAACAGCCAGATAAGAATGATCAACCGCCATCAACTACCAAATGGTAAGACACCTTTTGGAAGTCAACCAATCATGAAAAGGTGACTTTCCATTGTAGATAAGATCAACCCAACTCAACAAATCACAATGAAGTGATGCAATCTTTCACCAATGGATACAACTCTTCATTTAGATAGACACAACCCTTCATCCTCTATAAATAAGGCTCCAAACTCAACCATTTTCATGGCATGTATGGTTTGTGGGCACTTAATGTGACATAAAGATTTCGCTACGTTCATGAGTGTTAGAGAGAAAATGTATAAGTGATTCGAACCTTATTTCGATTACTAGATTTCTCTACATATTCGAGCGATTGTTGCATAAGTGTAATTGCAAATCACTTATCAATAAAATTTTTCATTCTTCAATATTCAATTGTTCGATATTCACAAAGAATAGCATCCTAGCGGAGGTTCTGTACGAGTTGAGACCGAATTAAAAACAGACGTAGGAATTGTGGGAATTGACGACTCCCTTTAAAGAGTGGATACGGTTTGATCAACTTTAGCTTTCACTTGCATACCTTACAACTTTGCTTTGTTTTCTACTTATACTATCTATTTTGAAGTTTATGATATGTCTATGTGTCATAATGTGTATTTCATGTTGAGTCTTTTATATTATTCAAGTTATATGCTTTTGAGTTAACTTTAAGAGTAGTTACGGGGATAACAAGATTGTGTATAATCACTAGATCTGTGATTATAACGCTTTTTAGTGAGCCAACATTTTTGGAATGGTAACTTGCTAAATATGGCTATGTGAGAGGGACCCATACTAAGCATAGTAATATTGTTATCCAAGTTTATATAATTGTCTTAATTCGTTTGCACTAGATTTAAAAAAGTCATTTCATGTGTTGCTCTGCGGTGAATAATAGAATATCTGAATATCTAGAACCGAATTTGTTAAATTAGTCTAGTGTACGTAATATCTTTGTTGACTTTGCATGTTTTCATTGCTATACTTATTCGTAGGGATAATCTGTACTGATTTATTCTACTCTAATCTATATACATTTATCCACCATCATATCCATCCTACCCAATAAACAATAAAATCATATATTTTATTTTATTTTCTCCGTTACTCTTGTTAGTCTTTAAAACTGGTTCCTTCCTTGTGGGTTCGATATCTTTTAAAACTACATCGCAACTGTATAGTTGCAGTTATCATCATTTTTCTATTTGATAAGTGGTATTGACAACATCTGTACTTTAAAGCCAAAATCTTGCGAACAAGTTATTAAACTTATTAGTAGAAAAGTGGCAAACATAGAGCTTAATGTAATCACTCAAAGACCCTAAAGAATCCTCAAGATTGCTTAAATCCCTTCTAAACCTCAAATTAGCTTAATGAATAACTAAACCTCAAATTTTCCTAGAAAATGCTTCTAAACTTCATGATTACTTAAGTAAAAGATGGATAGCCCAAAGAGACCCAAGTTCATGTCCTTTTGATGAACTTAAACCTATTTACCCAAAATCCCAAGTGTTTGTATGGCTAAAGTTAAATGTTTCACTAAATAGCACTCAAAGAACACAAGAAAATCCAAGTTTTTCTCTCAACTTTAAAACTATATCTCTTGCTTAGTGTCAGCACAAGAATGAGTCCCCAAACAAAGCTCTCTTTTACATCCAAGTTCCCTTCAACCCAAAGCCCAAAGCTAAAGATCTAACTTTTTATTTTTGGCTTTTTCCCATACTCCCATTTTTCCTTTTGGTCTAATCTCCTAATAGGTAGATCTGATTAGTCCTTGGTAGGGCTTTAGGGTGGCTTAGTAGTGGTCTAAACTGAGCATGTAGCCAAGCATGGGCTTCTTTGGTTGAAAATTGTAAAATGCAAATTTGACTTTTACTAACATATAGATGTCGTTAACAAAATGGAAATGTCATTAATTAAATAACCAATATTGGGTTTGTTGAGCTAGATCATAGGCCCAGTTTTGGCTGAAATGGTTTATAAGGTTTGAAGTCAAAACAGAGAACTTCTTTTAAAGAAATTTAGGACCTTGTAAAATAAGAAATACTAGCAAAGGGAAATAAAATTACATCTTCATCATCAAACTCATGAGTGGGAGAAAATCTTTTGCTCAGATTTCATTATGGGAAATTAACTTCAATACAACCGAAAATCTTAAGTTAGTAACTATTTCCTATAATCGAACTCCCATAGAATAGATAGAGATAAAAAAGACTTCTAACTGATCATATATCTACTTTCACTTGGTCCTATGACGATATGCCCAGTGTAGATAGAGAAATAGCCAAACATAGGATACGTACAGGTTCAAATTTCGAGCTATCAAGCAAAATTTCTAAATCTTAGATCAGAGTGGGATAACAAGGTAAAAAATGAGATTGCCAACCAAATGTAGAGGTAAAGTTACTTGAAGTGGTCGAGTATCTAGCATTTCTGGTTAATGCAATACCTATTGCAAAAAAAGATGGGAGAGTAAGGGTATATGTGGACTATCGAGATCTCAGCAAAGCTTCACCGAAAGATGACTTCCCCTTGATACATATTGACATGTTGGTAAAAAGCGTGGCTCGAGCCGCAATGTAATCTTTCACGGATTAGTTCTTCTATTACAATTAGATCCTAATAAACATCATTGACAAATTAAAAATGGCCTTGGTCATAGAATACAAGGTGCATTGCTACATAGTTATGCCATTTGGTTTGAAGAATGTGGGAGCAACTTATCAAATTGTAGTGACTACTCTCTTACATTACATGATATACAAGGAAGTTGAGGTCTACGTTAAAAACATGAAGGTGAAGTCCCCTACTTGAGAAGAGAATCATGCTATTCATGACACATTCCTTACTAGAATTGAGAAGTACAACCTTTGCCTCAACTAGAATAAATGCATATTTAGAGTAACATCAAGGAAACTACTAGGGCACATGTTTAGTCAAAGAGGAATTGAAATCGATCTAGACAAAGTTAAAGAAATCTGGGAAATGCCCACTCTAATGATGATGAAAGAAGTTTGGTCATTCTTAGGGTCGTTGTAATACATTAGTAGGTTCATATCTTGACTTACTACTATATGCGATCCAATCTTCAAACTATACGAAAACAACAACTTGTGAAGTGGAAGTAACAGTTCCAAAGAATTTGATCAAATTAAGGTCTACCTTGTTAACTTCCAATTCTAAAGTTTCCAATACCCAGCAAGCCTTTGATCCTATACATGACCATGGAAGAAAATTCAGTTTGAGTAATGGTAGTTTAAGAGGATGAGGAGAAGCAAGAGCATGCCATGTAGTTCATGAGCATGAAGATCCTCAACTACGAGACTCAATACAAAATTGAGGAGAAAACTTACACCACCATGGTTTGTCTACCACAGAAATTGAGGCATTATTTTTTATTATACAAGATACAAGCCATCACTAAAGTGGGCCTTATGAAATATCTATGTTAATCGCCCACTTTAGCTGGTAAACTATCTTGCTAGTTATTATTGTTAACAAAATTTGACGTCATGTAGATCATAATTAAAAGTTCATCAAAGGAAGGGAAATGGCCAAATTCTTAGAAAACTAGCCTCTAGATTCATATTATGTTGAAAATGTTGAGTTCCCCAATGAACAACTAGTATAATTGATGCAATTCAAGAGCACTATGAATAATGCATTTCGATGGGGTAGTAAAAAAAGAGGCGGAAGCTTAGGGTAATCATCGTCACTCTAGAAAATGAAATCATACCTCTCACACAGAGATTGCAATTTAGAGTTACCAATAACAAGGTTGAATATGAGGATTGTGTTTTGGACTAGAAGAGCTACTTGTCATAGGGGAAACACACGCGAACGTCATAGGGGACTCCTTCCTTGTCATACATTAAGTTGTTGAGGATTTAGAAATAAAAGAAGAGTCACTCTACCCTTATGTTTAAGAAGTATGGGAATAGTTAGAAAAATTTAAACAATGTCATTACCTACATGTACCGCAGGATGAAAACTAAATGGCAGACTCATATAAAACTCTAGCCTCCATGTCATAAGGGCCTCAAGTGGGACCGATTAGAAATTAGTACTTTAATTAGGCAAGACTCCCTACCACGAGAATCACATGACATGAAAAATATGGGCAGAGCCAAAACCTTGGTTTGCAAACATCCTCCAACTCATTAAGTTTAGGAAATATCCTGACGAATCATCAACATCAGATCGTACAACATTGAGGAAGTTGGTAACCTCATTCTTTCAAAAAGGCAAGACTTATTCAAATGGGAAAGTATCAAGTTACTACTTAGATCTTCAAATAAGAGGAAGCCACTCAGGTTATGCCAAATCTACATAGAAAAGACTACGTACCGTACATGAATGAAAATTTAAAGATAAGGCTACTTTTGGACAACCATGGTAGCCGATTACGTGGAACAATTTAAAAATGCAATGAATGCCACATATATGGTGACATTCAACAGTTGCCTTTGGCCAAACTTCACTAATTATTTACTCCTTGGTCATTTTGGTATGGGGGATAAAATTATCGATGAAATTTAATCGTCATCAACCAATGGGCATAAGTTATATTAATGGCATTTGACTACTTCTCAAAATGGGTAAAAGCTTAATCTTTCACCAATGTTACCACTAAGAAGATGGCCAAGTTCATAGAGAGGCAAATTTTTTATTGATACGAGGTCCTTCACCACATCATCACTGACAACATAGTACAATTTCAAGGGGTAACCTAGAAACCTTGGAACATCATTAGATTGAATATCACCGATCATCACCATATCGACCATAAGCTAATGGGGTAGTCAAAGGGGCTAATAAATCCATCAAGAAAATTTTGTTCATATTGGTGGTAACCTACCTTGATTGGCCAGATAAGATACCACTCTCCCTTAAGGGATATTGGATAAGTGTCAAATTCAAAAAGGAAAAAACTTTGCTCATTGATATACGGAATGGAAGCAGTACTACCCTTCGAAACTAAAGATAAAGAATTGAGAGTGGTATTGGAAGCCTAACTAATGGAGTCTAAATAGGCTAGGGCAAGATATGAATAGTTGAATCTAGTGGACAAGTAGAGACTTGAAGCCTTAGACCGTCTTTAGATGTATCAATGATGCATGGCACGAGCTTATAATAATCACATCAGACATTAAAAGGTACCCTTAAAGGATGGAGATTTGGTTTTGAAATAATTAAAGCTATCAAACACTAAGGTCATGGAGAAGTTTCAGCCTAATTGGGAAGAACCATTCATCACAAAGCCAGTCTTGAGCAAAGGAGCTATGAGAATAATGGACCTCGATAAAAATGAGTTCATGAACCTGGTGAACCGGGATATGATAAATCTCTATTATGTCTAAAGTAAAAGAATTAAATTGGAAAAGTGGCACACAAAAAATCAATATTCAAATAACCCCTCAGATTTATAATCCCTTCCTCAATACTAGGTAAAATTAGGGTATATTTGTGTTAGATGGATCGAATCCCGAAAAGAGCGATCCAAACAAAAGATAGAGCAATGAGTGAAAATTAGATAGAGCTTATTAGAAAAATTATATAGGCTATTTGACAATGGGTTACTCATTGAAAATTTTAATTTAATGGTTGTAGTTAAGTTGCATTTCAGCAATAAAGTGTTGTTTTTTTTTGCTAATTTTCTTGCTTCTTGACTTATGTTTAAGTTTCATGAATAAGGATATTTAAATGAGTAAATCCGATGAATGTATCATCATTGTAATTTCATGTCATTGTTCAAATAAAAAGAAAGAAATTCAAATCAATTTCTATGCTTAATGTCCTAAAAGCCATAACAAATGGAAGGATCATGCAAGGTAATCCTTCAAGAAATCCTCTTGTGCACTTTGAGTTGACCATGTGATTGTCACTTGATGGCACTCCTAACGAGTAGTTAAAGCTTGAATGGTAGAAAGCCACTCTATGTATAGAGCCTTCGAAGCCATAGATTCTCTGAGTTATAATCTAGACACGTAAAGGAGTTGTGATGCATCCATCACTCCTCTAATTAAGCTAGTGTATCTATAGTATACTCAACATTATTCCCCTCATAAATGGAACGAGGAAAATATTAGAATCCGCTATACCTACCTCTACACATGAGATGAGAATAAAGGGTTATCATTCTCAAACAAAAAAATGAGACCCCATGGTACTCTACATTTACATCACCTTAGTAAACTTCCACCAAGGTCAAGTCCAAGTAATATGGTACTTGTGACCTCTTGTAAAGGCAAGGTCTAGATAGCAACCATATGACAATCATCATAAGGGGCTCCAAATCCCTTTCCTCTAAAGTTACATGGATGATATCTCATTGGGTTGTGAAGAGGCCCATTCACTATTTTCAACTTCTCTAACATCTACACCTACAATTTACATCACATGATGCTAGTTCTTAATGAAAGTACTAGTAAGAAAGATAAGATAGTACCTCAAGTAAGATGAAGTAGTCCATGATGTGTGTCAGATTAGTATTGGAAGGATCAAGAAGGAGGAAACTCTTTTGAAGGCCTACCTCAATATGTGGATATCCCAGTGACATTCGATTGATAAGAAATACTAGTTGAAATGGGGTAACCAACCATAAGTAGAAGAGGAACAATGGAAGGCTAGGTTAGCTGATCATGAGACATACTCATACACCATCATAACATAACATCTAGATGAAACCTCATCAGACTTTGTAAGATGAAGGGTGTAGTCGATTATAAAAAGCTTAAATAAATTTGCGGAAGAACCAACGATAATTACGAAATAGCTATAAGTGCTCGCCTAGAGAAAGGAATGTCAAAAGAAATGGAGAATTCTTCAAACATGGGGCATATCTCCAAAGTTGTAGGGTGGAAGACATGGTTTAGTGGATCCTAGAAGGCTGTGCATGTCTAAAGAACTGTGGTGTTGACCAAGAAATGTATGTGGAAATGAAGGTTCTCTAGCTCAAAGCAGCTCAATCTTGCCGACTCATCATTTCCAAATGTTGTTGTAAACTCTCTAAGCACTTATTTATGGTTAGCTATCTTGAAAAGTTGAAGAAATAAAGGAAAAGCAAAATCTCAGAATAGGAGCCTAACCATCACCAATGTGGGCCCTCCTTCCTTTATCTAGAGGGGTTACCGAGAGATAGGAGCCTTACTGGTAAAATAGGATCCTCACCATCATCATTGCGCTAGGTTTAATTCGTTTGCGCTAGGTTTAGAAAAGATATTTCATGTGTTGCATTTCGGTGAATAATTGAATTTTTGAGTGTCTAGAACCGATTATGTCAAATTAATCTAGTGAACGTAATATCTTTGATGACCTTGCATGATTTCTTTGCTATACTTGTTCTTAGGGAATATTTATATACTTTTATCTTTTCTAATATTTCATGCATTTGTCTATCCATCCATCATTCCAACTAAAATCCAAACTATTTTATTTTCTTAATTCTGTTTTCCCTTGTTGATCTTTAGAGCTAGTACTTCCCTGTGGGATCGATATCTTTTAAAACTACATCGCAATTGTATACTTGCAGTTATCATCATTTTTCTATTTGATATGTGGTACCGACAACACTTTTGCTTTATGTGAACAAGGTTTTGGCACTGGTGATATATAGTCAAATCTTGTGAACTAACTATTAAACTTCTCAGTAGAAAAGTGACGAACAACAGCCCGCTAGCACACATGGGTTATCCCTGTGCTCTAGTAGTCCGCAAGCTCTTTGGCTCGCGGGGTAGCCGCGCAGGCTTCACTCCGAACATCCCGTGTTTGTTTCAGACCCACTCGTAAAGGGAAAAATCCCTTGCTACGCTCTGTACAACATTCCCATTTTCTCTTTATTCCTTTTAATTATTAATTTGGTCTAACCAATTAATAATTCTTCTAACAAATTTGACAACTGGTATTTTTAGAATAGACCTAGTCTATAGGTTCTTCACTTAGTCTGTAAAGACCCAAAGTGTGTGACCTCATAGGATCCCAAAGTATTGAGCCGCTAGAGGTTAACCTAAACTTGGCTTCCCATCTGGGAACATATAGGCTTAGTGTTTCAGATTGATATGGAACTCGATAGCTCCAAACAATCAAATGGGCTTTCTAGCAAAGGTGTATGATCCCTTGATAGTTCGAACGTCACATGCTTGTGACTTGATCCGGTTCTTTAGTATTAACAAATACAATACACTCCTTCCATCAAGTTAAGTACCATCCAGTTTATTGAGCTCGTATTAAGTGTTAGCTTATATGATAGTCGTAGTTATCCTGGAATTAGACTTGTTCACAAAGAACACCACTCGGCCATTATGTATCAAGATTGACTAGAAACCCGTTCTATCAATCTTATACTCTGATAAGAGGTTTATGAGTGTGTCTCTTCAATAAGGGGAATTATATTAGGAGCAATGGATCCCATCTTGACTACTTAGCTTACCAACATGTGATCATCACTATACCCGTAATCATCCGTGCTATCTTGATTGCCAGGGTATGAATAATTATGACCCAAGTTATATCAACTCCTATATAAGGCAACTAGTATCTCAGGTCTGAGGATACTTGTACTACTACTGCAATAAGACATGACACCAACACATGGATATAGTTATATCTGAGTGTCTATCTTATTTCGATCTCTAATGTATTACCCGGATACATCCATGTATTAACTAAAGGTACCACCTTTATCTTGTGAGATTGGCTACTTGGATCTAATATAAGGAGTAAGCCTACACATGCTAGTCTATCCGTTCTATTGATGTCCAGTCTTAGTGAAACTATGACTAAGGATTTTTAGAGTATTCATTGTAATATGTATATGCAGTTCTCACACCACATATCTCCTACTAGGTGCATGCACTTTTACACTATGAAGTAGTCACGGACTTTGTCTTATCAATGAGTATATACATATTTAATACTACACATATATGATACCAGCGAGATAGATAAATAAATAGAAAACACTAATAAAAAACAAAGATGCCTTAATTATTATTAACAATAATTCGAAACCATTTATACATTATGACTAATAAATATATATCGCTTAATTATTATGCTAAATGAGGCTACGTGAGAGCAACCCGTACTAAGCATAGTATTGATGTTAACCAAGTTTTCATAATTGTCTTATTTCGTTTGTGTTAGGTTTAGAAAAGTTATTTCATGTGATGCTCTGCAGTGAATCATTGAAAATCTAAGTATTTTGAACTGAGTCTATTAGATTAGTTTAGTGAGTCATAACATCTTTGTTGAACTTGCATATTTTCTCTGCTATACTTGTTCGTAGTGAAGATTCTATATATTGAGATTCTCTAATCTTCCTCATCTATATTTACTCATTTTTCATTCTAAACCTCCTATCTAAAAATATCAATACATATTATTTTCTTTATCCTTTTTCCCTATTTGATCTTTAGAGCTAGTCCTTCCCTGTGGGATCGATATCTTTTAAAACTACATCGCAACTATACACTTGAAGTTATCATTGTTTTTCTATTTGATAAGAGGTATAGACAACACCTATATTTTTTTGGACAAGTTTTTGGCAACATTGATATATAGCTGAATCTTGAGAACAAACTATTAAACTTATCAATAGAAAAGTGGCGATCAAGTTTTAGCACCGTTGCAGGGGAAGGCAAGTGCGTTCTAAAGATCGAATTGTCCGGGAAAGGCAATTATATTTAATACATTTGTTTTTATAAGTTTTTCTAGATACAAAGTCTAAAATTTGAAGAATTTGAAGAATTAAAAAAGTTCGCGACCGCGACATACATCTCGTGCTCGTGACGATTATACAGCAAAACTTTCTGTTCTTGTTTTAAAGGAAATCACGATAACGATCACAACATGGTCCCTGGATTCTCCTTCTCAATAAAAATGGGTTTATTCTTTTCTTACTTTTCTTTTTCAAATTTTTAGACTAGTTATGTGTTTAAAATTTTGATTTTTAAAATGTCTCACAATGAGGACGTTGCGTTCTTTAGTGTGAGGGGCATTTGTAAAAATCTTGTAAAATCCAAAAAAAATTGAATAAAATGAAAATTCGAAGAATTTGAAAATTTTTGTTGAATTTTATATCAATTTATATATTATCATTTCTTATACTTTACTAACAATTGTCCAAGGTTATTATGAGTGTTAGGTATTACAAGTTTGATGTTAGTGCACAACATTTACTAAATTGGCAAGAATGAGTGGTGAGTAACATTCAAGAGCATCATTCCAAGTAAGTTTCGATTTATATTTTGATGCAACATGAATTAGTATAAGTTATATAGTTTTAGTTTAATGCTTCCAATAAGTTTAAGTGGAGTAATAACTAATGGTATTCTTACTATGAGTTTTATATGCAAATCTCGAATAAGTCCTATAAGTATTGAGTGTGTTTAAAGTGTAGGGAAACTGCAGCCATAATACTTTGAATTTGATCAATAAAGGATGAGGGTATTAAGTGAAAAATCAAAAGAAAGAGAGGATAACCAATGAGTTATGCAAAAGGTGAGGAATGGTATGGAGTAGAAACTATAACCATTCATTGAGTGAAAAAAAGAAAAGAAAGCATAGCATGAAAATAGGTGCAAAGTACAAAGTAATTCAAAAAAATATGCTTAAAAGAAAAAAATGAGAGAGTGGTATGGAGCATAAAATGCAACTACTGAAAAAAGGGGAGAGTGCTATGGAGTATAAAATGCAACCACTATGAGTGTTTTTAGCATCCTAGGTTACCTAAAAATTCCTTGAGAGTAATTAATCAAAGTGTGCTTTCTATGTCCTTTATACTTTATACTATGCTTAAGAGGAGGTAATATTCGAGTATGCATATAACGCTTATATGAAGATGCGATTTGGTTGACTCTCCATTAAGAACAAAGGTATGCAACTAAGCTATATAAATTGCTCATTACTAATTTGTGGGAAATTTCAAACTTCTACTTGAAATCTTTTGCAAAGTGGAATGTGTTACTCGTTGCAATAGTCTTTCACCTAATAAGGTATGAACTTGATTACTGAATTTATACACTTCTGTTGAATTTACCTTGAGGACAAGGCAAAAGTTAAGTGTGGGGGTATGATAAGTGTATAATTACACTTATTATCACATTAATTTTATACATTAAAGACTATAGTTTTAGTCATTTCTATACTTCATATAAAAGATTTCACGTGGTATGTAGTTGTTTTTTATGCAAATGCAGATACTAGATAAATCTTGGGAATAAAATGATCTAAAGTGGAATTCTATGAAAAAAAAGTGAAAATGGTGCAAAAAGATGTGTGGAACTTAAAGATTTTGCTTAGGATTGAAGCTGTCAAAGATCGGTGAAATTACAAGAATATTTCTGAGTAAAACTCAATTCACGATCGCGATAATCATTCGCGGTCGTGACTTGTTCACTTCAGAAACAGAAGTCTGCCAATCAAAGATTCAAGATCGCGACTTGTGTATCGTGGTCGTGACTTGGACGGTTTTTTGCTATTATCTTATTAACAAGAAACTGCCAGATAAGCATGATCAACAACCAATCATAAAAAGGTGCTTATCCATTTTGGATTATATTAAAGCTTCTCAACCAATCATAATGAAGAGATTCAATCTTTCACCAATGGATGCAACCCTTCATTTGGGTAGACGCAACCCTTCGAACTCTATAAATAAGGCTCCAAACCTTACAATTTTGTCCAATGGGACAGAGGGAAAATATTAGAGTGCATGAGAGAGATATAGTGTGTGTATAGATAGAGAGTTCACTACGTTCATAAGCGTTAGCGAGAAAATGTTGAAGTGATTCGAATCCTTGTATCGATCACTAGATTTCTTTATATTCTCGAGCGATTGTTGTATAAGTGTACATGCAAATCAATTATCAATAAAAGTTTTCGTTCTTCAATATTTGTTTCTTCGATATTCGCAAAGAATAACATCCTAGTGGAGGTTTTGTACCGGCTGAGACCGAATTCAAAGCAAATGCAGGAATTGTGGGAATTTATGACTCCCATTAAAGAGTGGATATGGTTTGTTCAACTTTAGCTTTCACTTGCATACCTTACAACTTTTCTTTGCTTTCTACTTATACTTTCTATTTCAAAGTTTATGATATGTTTATGTGTCATAATGTGTACTTCGAGCTATGTCTTTTATGTTAATCAAGTTATATGCGTTGGAGTTAATTTTAAGAGTAGTTTCAGAGTTAACGATATCGTGTATAATCACTAGATCTCTGATATAACGCTGTTTAGTGAGCCAACATCTTTAGAATGGTAACTTGCAAAATGTGGCTATGTGAGAGTTACCCGTACTAAGCATAGTATTGACGCTGTCCAGGTTTTCATAATTGTCTTATTTCGTTTGCGCTAGGTTTAGAAAAGTTATTTCATGTGTTACTTTATTGCGAATCATTGAACATCTGAGTGTTTTGAACCGAGTCTATTAGATTAGTTTAGTAAGTCTTAACATCTTTGTTGAACATACTTATTTTCTCTACTATACTTGTTCATAGTGAAGATTCTATATATTTAGATTCTCTAATCTTCTACATCTATATTTACTCATTCTTCATTCTAACCCTCCTATCCAAAAATATCAATACATAGTATTTTCTTCATCCTTTTTCCCTATATGATCTTTAGAGCTAGTCCTTCCCTATGGGATTGATATCTTTTAAAACTACATCGCAATTGTATACTTGTAGTTATCATCATTTTTCTATTTCATAAGAGGTATTGACAACACCTATATTTTTCATGAACAATTTTTTGGCAACATTGATATATAGCTGAATCTTGAGAACAAACTATTAAACTTATCAGTAGAAAAGTGGCGATCATTTTTCCATATTTGTTTGTTCGGTATTCGCAAAGAATAGCATCCTCGCAGAGGTTCTGTACGGGCTAAAACCGAATTCAAAGTAGACGCATGAATTGCGGGAATTGACGACTGCTATTAAAGAGTGGATACGGTTTGATCAACTTTAGCTTTCACTTGCATACATTACAACTTTGCTTTGCTTTCTACTTATACTTTCCATTTCGAAGTTTATGATATGTCTATGTGTCATAATGCGTATTTTGTGTTAAGTCTTTTATATTATTCAAGTTATATGCATTTGAGTTAATTTTAAGAGTAGTTTCAAGGTTAACAATATCATGTATAATCACTGGATCTGTGATATAATGCTGTTTTGTGAGCCAACATTTTTGGAATGGTAACTTACTAAATGTGTCATGTATAATCACTTGATCTATGATATAACGCTGTTTTGTGAGCCAACATTTTTGGAATGGTAACTTACTAAATGTGGCTATGTGAGAGCGACCCGTACTAAGCAAAGTATTGATGTTTTCTAGGTTTATAGAATTATCTTAATTCATTTGCTATAGGTTTAGAAAAGTCATTTCATGTGTTGCTGTGCGGTGAATAATTGAACATCTGAGTATTTAGAACCGAGTCTATTAGATTAGTTTTGTGAATCGTAACATCTTTGTTAAACTTGCATGTTTTCTCTATTACCCTTATTTTGTAGGGAAAATCTATATATTTAGATTCTCTAATATTTCATACCTATATTTGCTCAT
>CATIWQ010194494.1:0-17829 GCA_949673415.1 Euphorbia schlechtendalii | reverse complement strand
GTCTAGAACCGAGTTTGTTGAAGTTATCTAGTGCATAAAACATTCTTGATTATTTTGCTAATTTTACTCTACTATACTTATTCTTAGGGAATATCTATATACTTTGCATCTTCTCTAATATGTTCATGTATCTGTCTATTCATCAAATTACCATTCAAAACCTTTAACTAATTTTATTTTCTTTCATCCCATAACTCTAATTGATCCTTAGAACCGAATTCCTTTTCCCTATGGGATCGATATCTTTTAAAACTACATCGCAACTGTATACTTGTAGTTTCATCATTTTTCTATTTGATTAGCGGTACTGACAATACATGTTCATATTTAGAACTTTTATATTATGATTAGAAAAGTGGTGAACAAGTTTTTGGCACCGTTGCAGGGGATGGAAAGTGCGTTCAAGAGATCAAATTGACGGAGTACGGGCAATTATATTTATGTGTCAATAGATTTATTTGTTTTTGGTTTTGGTTTTAATTATTTATATTTGTTATTAACATATTTTTCTTGCTTATTCATTGAGTTTTCTTTCTAGCATGTGCATGCTAAGTATGAGTAGTTTTGGAGAAAGTTTGGCATCTTTCGAATCAGAAATAGAACAATTTTGTTGGAGAAGAAAACGAATAAATAAGAGATAAAAAGAAGGATGGCTGATGAAGACCAACCAAATCATGATCAACCTCAACCAATGCTCATGGATTATGTCATTTCGACCATCAATGGTAACAATCAGGGAATTGCTAGGCCACTAATTAGCGCAAATCAGTTTGAAATCAAACCAGCATTGTTTCAAATGATTAGCAATAATGTGTAATACTATGGTCTACACAATGAAAATCTAAATGCTCACATTGCAAACTTTCTTGAAGTCTGTGATACTTTCAAAAGGCCCAATGTTCCTGATGAAGCTGTTAAACTTCGCTTATTTCCATTCAAGCTTCGTGATAAAGCGAATGTTTAGTTGAATTCATTACCCCCGAATTCAATCACCACTTATAATCAATTAGCCCAAGCTTTTCTGACTAAATACTTTCCTTTAGCCAAAATCGCAGGAATCATTAAAGAAATCACTTCCTTTACTCAAAAGGATAGTGAATCCTTATACGAAGCCTAGGAACGTTATAAGGAACTTCAGCGAGTTTGTCCTCATCATGGTTTACCCCAGAATGTGATTCTACAAACTTTTTACAACAGAATAAATCATGCAACAAGAGGAGCGATTGATGCTATGGCTACTGTAAGCGGACGACATGGAGCGGTGGGCTGAGAGCACGCGGGGATGAGAGGCGCGTTCCACCGGTGAGTTTGAAAATAAAGTGCCGGGCCGGGGACCCGGGAAAAAGGTTTTGAGAGAGAGCAAAAAATGTTATTCAGATCGGTCGAACCTGAATCCGCTGTCTCTTAGTGTGGAGTCGCCACTTGGATTACCTCTTTCTAGGAATTAGAGTCCTGTGAGGCTTAACGTCCGGGGGATGGCCTACCAAGACACAGAGATTCGGGTTCGGGATAAGTTGCTTATTTCTTATTGGATGACATTAAATTACATCTACAGGAAACCGTATTTTCTTAATTGTGCATATTCGCACTTAAGTCATTTTGAGGTTGAAATGCATGATTTAACGCGCATGTGAAAAGCAATAAATCAATACATCAAGCATTAAGTAAATGTGGAAAAGTAAAGATTAAAGTTTACATAACCCCGGGGGATGCAACCGCCCGCCTACTCTAACAAAAAATAATATTTACAATACCCGAAGGAAAATAAAATCCTAGGCATACATCTAACTTGCATCCACAAAGGTTAGCACGAGATATAGCACATATGTTCGATTTGATTTTAGCGAGGCCCGTGTGACCTAATTAAAACATCGACGGGTTTAAAGTTGTTGTTTTAAATAAATGTGGTTCATTTTTATTTACATGTATGTTGGTCATTTTATTAATGAAAATGCCGCATGTGAATTTTGTTGGGTCGGATATCCGAGAACGAGGTTCTCTTCTTAGGGGTTTTTCTAAAACAATATTTAGAAACATGAATCTAGGCCGAACATGCATAGCATAGCCATTGTTTGGGTTAACAATGGTAACGATGTCATTCATATCGTTACTGACTTTCCTGTGAAGGGCGATAACGATAAGAATGGCCCGAAGCACTTCCGTTGCTACTCCAAACCCTTAATCAACATATTAATATATTAAAAAAAATCATGTATAAATCTTAAATAATTTCAATTTAGAGGTTTGTTACCCCCAATGATGCATTTTCAAATCCAGAAGGGTCTCAGCGGGTTGTTCCGGGCTTTAAACGATTCGAAACGGAGCAAAACGGAGCGAAACTGAGTTCTGCCAAAGGTAAGGTCGGTACCGACGTTGGTAAGGTTGGTACCGATGTTGGTTCTGTTGTGGTAATGTCGGTACCAACATTGGTAAAGTCGGTACCGACGTCGATGGTCCAGACCTGCAGAAAACATACAAAAAAAAGCAGAAATGGCAAAACAAAAACCCGAAACTTCAAACGATCATAACTTTCACTACGATTATCGGATTCAAACGATTCTTATCATTTTGGAAAGATCATGATGTTTTTAACATAATAAAAGTGACAAAATCACGTTTTGAAGACAGCTTTATAAAGAAAAGTATCAAACAATCCGCGTTGTCCTAAATCGTGAATCGTAATTTTACGTAACTTCGAAAAATCATAACTTTATTTATACTTATCCATTTTAAGTGATCTTTATCATTCTGGAAACCTCATGATCTAAGGAATCCAATAAAAATAACTAATCATGAAATAAAAATCTTTGTCAAACCCAGAACTGAAAACAGTAACATTCTGCCCAGAAAACCGAAATAAATTTGTACAAAACTTTGAAAATTCATAACTTTTGATATACTTATCCGTTTCAAGTGATATTTATCATTTCGGAAAGCTCAAGATGTCTAGAATATGTTTATGTAAACAAAATTCTCAAAAAGATTTGTAATCATACTGAAATTTCCCGAAAACAGATTGGTGCGCAAAAACGGAGAAAACCGAAAAAAAAATGAAGCTTCAAAAAGAAAACCATATAAACGTAAGCACAAACTCTAGGAACTTAGAGGCTTACCCCGTAGTTATGAATTCACTTTGTTTAAGGTCCATGATGTCTTCCGGAAAGCGCTCCTCATTTCTTTTTGGTTGTTGGTTGATAATTTACCGAAAATCTTTGGAAGGGATCCATTCCTTGCCAAAGTACATGTTTTAGAAGGTGTAGTAACCTTTAAGTGATTGATAAAGATGTTGTAGACTCTTTATTCAAGTCTAAACCTCAAGGATTTAATCTAACAAACCCGAAATCCCAAGTGTTGGTGATTAAAGTTTGGTATTTTGCTCAAGAACACTCAAGAACATGTAGAGATATGCTTCCTAATGCTCTCTATTTCTTCAATGTTTTTTATATCAGTTTCATCCCTTCTTACCTCTCTTTTTCCCTCCATTTTCGTGCCCCCCTCTCTCCTTTTTTTTGCTTCCAATTTAGTCCCCTTATGGGCTCCCTTCAATCCAGAAAGTCTAAGCTCACCTATCTTTTTTGTCTTTTTTCTCATCATTTTCCTCCTTTAATCATGCATGATGTTTGGATGACATCATGTTGATAGGAGAAAACCCAGAATTATGGGTGAAAGTGGATCTTTTTGACTAAATAATGAAGAAATTTCTTTTTTTTTTTCTATCTGTCTGTCAAGATGATAACGGTACCGATGTCACTGAGTGACAGTAAAATCGGTACTGATGTTATGACATCGGTATCAATGTTTAGTGACATCGGTACCGATGTCATATCAATACCGATGTTACATCATCGGTACCGATGTTAGTGACATTGGTACTGATGTTAGTATATCGGTGTCAAAATTGATTTTTTTTACTGATTTTGGTTAATATTGGACTTGGTTACTGATGAGGTGGCCTAAAAAAATCTAAGGTTTGTAAGAAACGAGGAATGCTTCTCTTGAGGACCTCCGAGACCCTGTCAAAGTGGAAGACTAGCAAAGGAAAATATATTACAGCTTCATCATCGAACTCGCGAGTGTGGATAAAAATCCCGTGCTCATAGCTGAGAGATCTCTTATGAAGAAGACTAGTCAAGAAGCCTTTGATCTTTTGGAAGATATGGCAAATAACAATAGTATGTGGCTAGTGGAGAGAGCACAAGTAAGTACTACTACTCCTGCTCATTCGCATGCTGCATCTAAATCTTCTAGTTCGGTTAAAAAGGTCAATGAATTAGACCCTATTTATGTTATGTAAGCACAAATATCTGTATTATCTCATAAGAGTAACCCTTTGACATGTGAAAATAATGGCCAAATAGGACACACTACTTTTGAGTGTAACTTTAACCCATGTGTAGGGGAGCAATTAAATTATGTTCAAAGTCAAGGGAATTCTTATGGCAATAATGGAAATAATTATAGGAGTTCTAATTGGAAGTATGGTGATAATCAACAAAAGAATTATCAGAGTAATGATAGAATATGGTAATTAACAAGTAAGGTAGATAAATTTCTGTAAGGAGTTTGTAATAAGCAATCAAAGTCTGAAGAATGTTACAAGAAGTTAGAAAATAAGATGGATCAAATATTTAAGAATCAATCATCTTCTATTCATAATCTAGAAATACAAGTTGGAAAATTAGCGAGTGCTATTCCATCTAAAGGAAACGGTAATTTACCTAGTAACACAGAAGGAAATCCTAAGAAAAATGTGCATGCTATAGCCCTTCGTAGTGGCAAATTACTAGATAAACTAGATCCTTTGGGCATGCTTGCTAATGATGTTGTTGAAGTACCGGATAATTATCCGAGTAAATCAATTGATAAAGCAGAGTGGATGAACAAAAGGTTAATCCCCTCAACCACCATTTCTACAAAGAATGAAGAAGAAGAATGAGAATAAGCAATTTATCGAGTTCATTAACAAACTTAAAGGTCTGGAAATCAATCTTTCATTCATTGAAGCCATTACATAGATTCCTAACTATGGTAAGTTTATTAAAGAACTTTTATCTTGTAAGTGTAGTTTAGAAGGAATATCGAAAGTATCTTTAATTGAAGATTGTAGCAAAATAATAACTACTACAATGCCCACTAAATTTAATGATCTAGGAAGTTTCACAATACCATGTAAACTTGGAAACATTTCTTTTCCAAAATGTTTATGAGATCTTGGGGCAAGTATAAATCTTATGCCTTTATCGATCTTCAAAGAGTTGAAGCTTGATGATGAAGTTAAAAGAATAAATATGGTCTTGCAATTGGCCGACCAATCTATTAAACGTCCTTATGGCATAATAGAAGATGTATTAGTTAAAGTGGATAAGTTTGTTTTTCCAACAGACTTTGTTGTGCTAGATTTTGCATATGATGAAAAATGCCCTATAATATTAGGAAGACCCTTTATGCATACTGGCAAAGCATTAATAGATGTGTCGGAAAGCAAAATTAAGTTAAGGATAGGTGACGATACTATTGAATTTAACATGGATAAGGCTTATATATATCCAATGGATGAAGATATATGCATGAAACTTGACTTGATGCTTGCATCCAAGAAGTTGTCAAGTTAGATTTCATTCATGAATATGAAGTCAAGGGGTTGGGAAACTCCATTGACACTTAAATCTCTTATCTTTTCCGATATATATATATATATATATATATATATATGCTCTTGACCTGTTTTCACGCTCATGAATAGAGTTGTCAAAACATTCCGTTTCTATCTAAGTAAAAGTCACGATCATAACAATCCTTCGCGATCGTGACTTGTGCGATTACACAACAGTTATTGCCGTAATGGGTCTATTTTCTAACTGTTATATTTACATATATTCGTTGAAAAGGCAGATTTACCTTATTTCTTATATATATAACTATTTTCCTAGTTTGTTTTCACAAATCAATCACTCTTTTTCACAACTTCAATCTCTTGCAAAGTAAGTTTTCTCTATTTTTCCCAAAATCAAAACATAAATCTTTCTTTTAAATTCTTGAATTCAATTTCAATGGCTCCAAAGAAATCAGCAGCAACTAAGGGGAAGAACAAATTGGTAAATCAACAAACCAAGTATTGATATCCTTTTTCGATCTATGGTGAAGAAGAAGTGGAGAGATACATGAGGATTAAGAACCTTGATTTCCAAGTTACACTCTTCTATGATCCTACTTTTGCAATTGACGCTGGAATTCATGCGGAAGTAGAGGAGTATTTTTCACTATTTGGGTTGGACAGTTTTGTGAACATGCGCTTCCCGTTTAATGAGGGATGGGTCCTCGAGTTTTTGATTACTATTCAAGAAGATGGGAACTTTTTGAAATGGAAATTAAGGAATGATGGGGAAGAATATAAGTTTACTGTAATGGATATAATTAAATGGTTTGGTTTTTAAAAAACCTATGAAGAGGTTGAAAAGGAAGATGATTATAATATAACGAGTGTATGGACTGAGTTAACGGGATTGGATTGAAACAATGTCAAAATCTCATCCAACAAAAACATTCAGAGTAACTGCTTTCTTTACCTTCACAAGTTTATTTCTCAAAGACTTTTCTTCCGAAAAGAAACTACTAAAGTGTCGATGAAAGACTTGGTTATATTAGAGTGCGCAGTTTCGCAATTAAGGCCAAAGTTTTCGATGTACATGATGGAATCCATCACTAGTCTTACTACACATAAAAAGGCTAGAGTTGGAGGTGCAAATACAATTTCTGGAATTATTTTGGGAGCGAAGAACCAACTGCCATACCGATACAATCTTACAGAGAAGTTAAACTTTATGGGAGGAGTTTACATGAAGAGAGCGGGATTAGTGAAAGAAGAGAAAGGGAAATTTACATTTTTTCCATAAGGAGTAAGGGTTGGGAAGTTAAGATTGATAAAAGGATCTACTTCTCGGGAGAACCAATCCGACGATGGCATTGAAGAAGTTCAAATCGGAAGTAGTGAAGCGAGATAAGCCTCCGAGAGTACATATGCTAATGAAGATACTTGGAGAGGGAAGTTCATAAATGAAGTGAATTAAGCATGCCTTTATATAGCTTCCATACAACAAGTTGTTCATCAACTCACAAAATCCAACATTTCTTTGAAACGGAAATTGCGTTCATACTTCAGAATGTAGAATATGGATATCTCACCAAGTCCTCCAGATTCAAGTTTGGAAGAATGAATAAAACCGGGTTCAAATTTCTTTTCTTTAGGTTTTGTACAGTTTGTTTGTTTGTTTTTCATTTTTGTGGTTTTTTTTAAATAAAGTCACTCACAATAAGGACATTGTGTTCTTTAGTGTGGGGGGCATTTGTAAAAATATCCCACAAATCCAAAAAAATCAAATAAATTAAAAAAGTTGAAGAATATGAAATTTTTTCTTGATTTTGTGTTGTTTATACCTTATCCATACCTATACTGTACTAACATATGTTCCAAGGTTATTATGAGTGTTAGGTATTACAAGTTGGATGTTAGTGCATATTTCGAACAAGTTGTTTTGAGTATGAGTGCACGTTGAGAGTGTGAGCGCTTTTGGCACAACATTTAGCAATTGACAAGGATGAGTTATGAGTAACATTCAAAAGCAACATTCCAAGTAAGTTTCGATAAATATTTCAATGCAACATGAATTAGTATAAGTTATATAGTTTTAGTTTAATGCTACTGATAAGTTAGTAGAGGAGTAATATATAGTAGTGTTCTTACTGTGAGTTTTATACGCTATTCTCGAATACGTTCTATAAGTATTGAGTGTGTTGAAATGCTGGGAAATTATAGCCATAATACTTTGAAAGTTATCAATAAAGGATGAGGGTATTAAGAGAGAAAAAATCAAAAGAAAGAGAGGATAACCAATGAGTTATGCAAAAGGTGAGGAATGGTATGGAGTAGAAACTGCAACCATTTAATGAGTGAAAAAAAGAAAAAGTGGCATAGCACAAAAAATGGGTGCAAAGTACAAATCTATACTTAAAAAACATATGCTTGAAAAGAAAAAAAAACGAGATAAAGTGGTATGGAGCATAAAATGCAACCACTAACAAAAGGGGAGAGTGGTATGGAGCATAAAATGCAACCACTAAAAATGTTTAGCATCCTAGGTTACCTAAAAATGCCTTCAGATCAGTCTTTTCAAATACTTTATACTATACTTAAGAGAAGGAAATATTCGAGCAAGCATATAACGGTTATATGAAGATGCAATTCGGTTGACCTCCATTAAGAGCAAAGGTATGCAACTAGACTATATAAATTGTACATTACTAATTTGTGGGAAATTTCAAAATTTTACTTGAACCATATGAGATGTGGGAATGTGGTACTCACTACAATAGTCTTTCGTTAAATGAGGTACGGACATGAATTACTATTTTATACACTTTTGTTCTGTTTACCTTGAGGACAAGGAAAAAGTTAAGTGTGGGGGTGTGATAAGTGTATAATTACACTTATTATCTTGATATTTTCAATCATAAAATGATATGGTTTAGATTCATTTTATACTTCATATAAAAGATTTCACGTGGTATGTAGTTATTTTTTATACAAGTGCAGAAACTACGTGAGTCTTGGGAGTGAAATGATCAAAGATGGAATTCTATGTAAAAAGAGTGAAAAAGGTGCAAAAGGATGTGTGGAATGCAAGGAATTGGCTTAGGATCAAAGTTGTCAAAGATTGACAAAGTTGCAAAGAAGAACCATGAAGAAAAGCACATGTCACGATCGTGATTCCTATTCGCGATTGGTCAAATCACACCCATGACTATCTATTGTGATCTTGACTTGTCATTCTTCACAAGTAGAAAGTTAGCAACTTATATTCACGATCGCGACATGTATATCATGCTCGCGACTTGGGACGCTTTTGGATAACTCTTCTCAACTTCTAACCACCGGATAAGAACGATCAACCACCATCAACTGTCAAATGAAAAAAAAACTTTTGGGGACAATGAAGCCACAAAAAGGTGCCTATCCATTGATGACAAGAATGAATTCTTGCATCGAATCACATTGAAGATGATGCAACCCTTCACCAATAGACACGACTCTTCGTTTGGATAAACGTAACCCTTCACATTCTATAAATAGGGTTAAATCCAACCATTTTCATGCAATGGTAGTAGAGTGTAGATGGTGTAATGTGTATGATATAGATAGAGAGTGAAAGATATAGATTTCGCTAAGTTCAAAGTGTTAGAGAGAAAAATGTATAAGTGATTTGATCCTTGTTTCAATCACTAGATTTCTCCACATATTCAAGTGATTGTTGTATGAGTGTAATTGCAAAGAATTTATCAAAAAATTTTCTATTATTCAACATTCATTTGTTCAATATTCACAAAGAATAGCATCGTAGCAAAGGTTCTGTACGAGTCGAGACCGAATTCAAAGTTGACGCAGGAATTGCGAGAATTGACGACTCCCATTAAAGAGTGGATACGGTTTGATTAACTTTAGCTTTCACTTGCATACCTTACAACTTTACTTTGTTTTCTACTTATACTTTCTAATTCGAAGTTTATGATATGTCTATGTGTCATACGAGTATTTCATCTTGCATCATTTCTATTAATAAAGTTATATGCTTTCGAGTTGACTTTAAGAGTAGTTTTGGGGTTAATAAGATTGTATACAATCACTGGATCTGTGATTATAATGCTATTTAGTGAGCCAACATTTTTGGAGTGGTAACTTGCTAAATATGGTTATGTGAGAGCGACTCGTACTAAGCATAATATTATTGTTATCCAGGTTCTTATAAGTGTTATAATTCGTTTACCCTATATTTAGAAAAGTCATTTACTGTGTTACTCTATAGTGAATCATAGGATATTTGGGCGTCTAGAACCGAGTTTGTTGAAGTTATCTAATGCATAAAACATTCTTGATTATTTTGCTAATTTTACTCTACTATACTTGTTCTTAGTGAATATCTATATACTTTGCATCTTCTCTAATCTGTTCATAGATCTGTCTATTCACTAGTTTACCATTCAAAACCTTCAACTAATTTTATTTTCTTTCATCCCGTAACTCTAATTGATCCTTAGAACCGAATTCCTTCCCTGTGGGATCGATATCTTTTAAAACTACATCACAACTGTATACTTGCGGTTATCATCATTTTTCTATTTGATAAGGATACTGACAACACCTATTCATATTTAGAACTTATATATTATCAGTAAAAAAGTGGCGAACACTTCTATACCGTCCTCTGGAAGGTTGAGTTCATCAAATATTCCTTGATAGGATAGTACCACTCCATTGGTTTGGACGACCAATGTTTTATGACGGGGTATTCTTGGTTTTGATATCTCAACTATAGTGCAAGAAATGATGTTTTCACCATATGGGTTACAAGATACCTTTTCTAACTGATCTACTTCGTTATTATGAGCTCTCAAGATGTGAATGACCTCCAGCTTTTTCCCATCTCCCTTGATTTGATCCTCCAATTCCTTAACCACTGCTAAATATTACTACATTGATATGTCTTTAGTTGCGTACCCTTCACCTAACTGGTTCACTACCAGGTTAGAATCATTGCAGATCCGAGCGTGGTCCGGTTTTATTACCTGTAAAATGCGCAAGGCTAATATAAACGCTTCATATTCTGCAGTATTATTAGTCACAACAAAAGATGGCTGAGTGACTTGATTAATAACAATTCCTCTTGGGCCCTACATGTGTATGCCAACTTTGCCCTTTCCACTAGTCAAGCTCCCATCAATAAAAACTTTCCAAACATCTTCCATAAGCTCTCCATCTACCTCGGTCGGTGCTTCTTGCACAAAGTCTGCTAGAATTTATCCCTTCATGGCATTTCTTGGTTTGAACCTCAAATCAAACTCAGATGGCTTCAAAGCCCACTCTGCTATCCTTTCTGATGTCTCTGGCTTTTGAAGTACCTTCTTCAATGCTAGGTCCATCTTCGATCGACGATGTGTGTCATTGGAAGTAATGCCTCAATTTCTTTGATGTTGTGATAAATGCATAGGCATCTTTCTTCATCCCTGGGTATCTCAATTCATTATCCTTTAACACTTTATTGCAATAATAAATGAGATACTTCTTGCTTCCTTCCTCCCTTACCAAGGCCATGCCCGAAGCTTCTTCAGAGGTGCTGACATACAAATACAATGTTTCACTCGGTAGCGGTCTACTTAAAAAAGGGGGAGTTGCCAAAAACTTCTTTAATTCTTCGAAAGTGACCTAAAATTTTTCTGTCCAACTAAAGTTTTTAGCGCTCTTGATAGATATGTAAAATGGTAAGCATCTTTTTGCTTAATAGGATATAAACAGACCTAAGGTATTAATCTTGCCATTCAGCTTCTACACATTATTCAATGTTCTTGGTGGTACGAGGTCCATAATGGATTTGATCTTGTCTGGATTAACGTCTATTCGTTGAGATTCCAAGAAACCAAGGAATTTTCTAGCCGACGTGCCAAACAAACACTTTTCAAGGTTGAGCTTCAAATAATAATTATTGAGTGTTCGCAGAACCTCCCTGATGTTATTCGGGTGGTCCGTAATACTTCTGCTCTTTACCACCATGTCATCCACATATAGCTCGACCTTTTCCCCTATCAATCCTTCAAACACCTTATTCGCCAACTGATGGTAGGCCACCCCTACGTTCTTCAAACCTAAGGGCATTACATTGTAGCAATATGTTCCATCGTGTGTAATGAAAGATGTCTTCTCAACATCTTCTTCTACAATAGCTATTTGGTTGTAGCCCACCTTTGCATCTAGCATTGAGAGAGCTTTAAATCCGACCATTGAATCAACCAAAGGGTGAATGCTTGGCAAGGGATAAATGTCTTTTGGACATGCCTTGTTAAGGTGGGTATAATCTACTCACATCTTGTATGTCCCATTCAGTTTCTTCAATAGAACTACATTTACCATCCATTCTAGATATCAAACCTCTCAGATGTGGCCAATACTCATTAACCTTGCTATCTCCTCTGAAATTGCTTGTTGCTTTTCCAAGCCATGATCGCGTCATTTTTGTTTGACTGGTGGCATGTTTGGATCTACCTTCAAGTGGTGCTCTATTACTAACCTGTCCACCACTATCATGTTCGAGGTCTCCCAAGCAAAGGATTGCTTGCATTCTTTCAACATTGAGGTTAATTCTACCTTAACCTCTTTAGAAACATCCTTGGTAATTTTGAGCTCCTTTCCGTACTCAATGATTAATGTTTCAAGTTGACCATGCGGCTTTGGTGTTTCTCTCTCTGGCGTCTCCATGATAGGAGCCTCGACCCTCAATGAGGTAATATATGTATCCTGTGCCATTTTTGGTCACCTTTTGCGATAGCCATTCCCTTTGTCATTGGAACTTGCAACGCCAACTGACGTAGAAAAATGTCCGCATCTGAATCACAAATAAGGGGTTGGCCTTGGATGACATTATAAGCAATTGGCATGTCAATGATCAAGAATTCTGCCTTTGATCTCCACCTCAATGCCTCATCTCCTATTATTAATAACAGCGTTACTGCTATCAATGGAGTTGGTTGTCCACCTAATCCAATCACTAGATTAGACTCCAAACGAAGTTTGTTAGGGCCAATCTGTAGTGCATTGAACGTGGCTCAGGTTCTGATATTCACCAAGCTTCTTGTGTCCACCAAAACTCTCTTCATAGATAGTCGCTAATTATCATTTCTATGATGAGCATGCTAGAATGTAGGGTCGATCTTGATAAGTGAGTGAAACTAAAACATACCCCCTTATCTCGCCTTATATTATCAATTCCTCCTTTGGTCTTTCTCTTCTTGCTGATTGAACCACTTGCTATAATGTTAATTACACCTTGCTTAGAAGGGGCTTCCTGAGTTCTATCTTCTCTTAGGGCTACCAGGCGGTTCTATGCAGATCATCCCTTCTTTCTTCCCTAGGTTGGTTGATAAGAAACTGATCTAGCTTCCCTTCTACCTCCCTCATATTCAGTTCAAGGGCTAAATGTCTACATTCCTCTGCGTTATACCCCTTGCATTTGAGGAAGTCACAATATGTACCTGGTTTTCCCAAACGCCTCATCTCAGGGGGTAATCTACGTTTTGACCTTGCCTTTCCATCTAGTATAGAACCTCCTTTGAATTATGAACGAGCCAGGTGTCTAGGATGGCTTCCTGATGCCTGCGCCGACTAATTCACCACCTTCGGGGTTCCTAGTTGCCACTAATGCGTATCGTAGGAGACCCATCCCACGCTTTTTTCATCATACTTGCCAATGAGGTTGGTCTTTTGGTAAATAGATCTTTCTTAAGATCAGCACTTCTAGTATTCTAGGCAAGGATATCAATGGCCACATCCACATTGCAACCCTTAATATGCATAAGAGTTTTCTGAAATCTATCAACATATTCTCCTAAAGGCTCGATTTTGCCTTATCTAAGGAGTTGTAGTTCCTGGACCATCCTGGTCTACAGGATAGAGGTGATAAAGAAATTGCAGAATTCTTTAGCCAACTCATTGAAGTTGTTAATCAATCCTAGCTTCAAAGATTTAAACTAAATTAATCCTGGGCTTATCAATGTTGATGGAAAAAGCTTGCATATCATTGAATTAGTTGCTTCTGTGGTGAAGAGCCCTTGTTGGAAACCTTTCACATGCTGGGTTGGATCTCCTTCACAGTTATACTTTAATAGCGCCGGGTAGTGGAACTTCTAGCTAAATGGTTCCTACATTATCACCCACGAAAATGGGGTATCTGCTACCTCGACCTCAGGCATCACTAGGTCAATCCCCACATCAACAAACATTCCTCTAACTCTTTTGAGGAACTTGTTTAATATTGCCTTCTTTCCCACTACTGTTACTAGGACGACACTGACAATTGGTTTGATAGTCACTGTTCTAGCCTGATTTCTAGACAGAACTCTCGTGGGTTCCCTTCTCAAGGGGTTTGAAGAATTGATCGAGGCTTGTGGGCTCGACTGCCCCTCATGTCTCATACTTTGAACCTCCAGTTCTTCTTTGGCATAGACTCTAATGGATGGATGGGCCTCCCTTGGTTTGGGTGCAGTAAAATGACTTTCATATTGCCGATGTTGCAATAACTCTTCGCTCCTATACCGATCATCTCTTAGAATATCTACCGGGCTGCAAGACCATCTTCTTTGTTGGTCAATCTGGATCGCCCTCTCTAGCCTTTAGGAGTCTATGGGACTTTGGGATCGCTCCCTCTGTCGTTGATAAGTGTAAAATTACACTTATTATCATGATACTTTTAATCATAAAATGGTATGGTTTAAAGTCATTTTATATTTTATATAAAAGATTTCATGTGGTATGTAATTATTTTTGATGCAAGTGTAGAAACTAGGTGAATCTTGGGAGTAAAATGATCAAAGATGGAATTCTATGTAAAAAGAGTGAAAAAGGTACAAAAAGATGTGTGGAACACAAGGAATTGGCTTAGGATCGAAGTTGCCAAAGATCGGTAAAGTTGCAAAGAAGAATCATGAAGAAATGCACATGTCACGATCATGACACCCATTCGTAGTCGTGACTTCTCATTCTTCACAAGCAGAAAGTTACAAACCAATGTTCATGATCGTGATATGCACATCGAGCTCTCGTGATTTGTGATGGTTTTTGGTCAACTCTTCTCAACTACCAACCGCTAGATAAAAATGATCAATCACCATCAACTTCAGACGAAAAGACACCTATTGGAAGCGATCTAATCATGAAAAGGTGCTTATCCATTAAATATGAGGATAAAAATTTGCATCCAATCACATTGAAGTGATGCAACTCTTCGCCAATGGACACGACTCTTCGTTGAAAGTGTTAGTGAGAAAAATGTTTAAGTGATTCGATTCTTGTTTCGATCATTAGATTTCTCTATGTATTCGAGCGATTGTTGTATGAGTGTAATTGCAAAGAACTTATCAATAAAAGTTTTTGTTCTTCAACATTCATTTGTTCGATATTCGTAAAGAATAGCATCCTAGCGAAGGTTCTGTACAAGTCGAGACCGAATTCAAAGTAGATGAAGGAATTGTGGGAATTGACGACTCCCATTAAAAAGTGGATATGGTTTGATCAACTTTAGCTTTCACTTTTATACCTTACAACTTTACTTTGTTTTCTACTTATACATTCTATTTTGAAGTTTATGATATGTCTATGTATCATTATGAGTATTTTGTCTTGCGTCATTTATATTAATCAAGTTATATGCTTTTGAGTTAACTTTAAGAGTGATTTCGAGGTTAACAAGATTGTGTATAATCATTGGATCTGTGGTTATAACGCTGTTTAGTGAGCCAACATTTTTAGAGTTGTAACTTCCTAAATATGGCTATGTGAGAGCGACCCGTACTAAGCTTAGTATTATTATTATCCAAGTTCTTATAAGTGTCATAATTTGTTTACCCTAGATTTAGAGAAGTCATTTCATGTGTTGCTCTGCGGTGAATTATTGAATATTTAGGCGTCTAGAACCGAGTTTGTTGAAGTTATCTAGTGTTTAAACAACTTTGATTACTTTGCATGTTTTTCTCTACTCTACTTATCCTTAGGGAAATATCTATATACTTTACATCTTCTCTAATCTATTCATGCACCTGTCTATTCATCAATCTACCATCTAAACCTTACAATTTATTATATTTTCTTTTGTTCCGTAACTCTAGTTGGTCTTTAGAACCGAATTCCTTCCTTGTGGAATCGATATCTTTTAAAACTACATCGCAAATGCATACTTGCAGTTATCATCCTTTTTCTATTTGATAACCGTACTGACAACACTTGTTCATATTTAGAACTTTTATTTTATTAGTAGAAAAGTGGGGAACAAGGTTTTTGGCACTGTTACCGAGGATAAGCCTTTCGGAATGATTATAGCTAAAATCTTGCGAACAGTCGCTTAACTCTCTCTTTACATGGAGATGCTTTAGCAGTCCTTTCCTAATATTGAGATGGCCAAGGTGGTGATAAGTTCCTTCGATAAATAAGGCTTTGAGAGCGGGTAGCACCTTGTATTCTTGAGTAGCTCGACCCACTTTGAAGCTATCACCTCCCTAGCCCAAGGAGTCTTTATTGGCTCGCTAACAGTTGCTCTATTCTTGCTTTCATCTTATTTATCGAACCTTGTACCTCACCCATTGTGTACATGTTTTGCTTATTGAGTTTTGATATGACCCTTGTTTCTTCTAGTATGCCTTCCTGCTGACATAGCTCGAACTTCCTGTCAAGGTTCATCGATAATGTAGTGAATGGCAATTCATTACCTAAGGAATCACGGGATCGGGTTTAGTTCGACCTTCTGTTGGAATTTTCCCCATCTTTTAAGTTAACGTTCCTCATCGTATACCCTAGAGGGGGTATAGAGTTATTATTGGTTCGTACCAGTGTAATACCTGGGTTTGTTTCAGGATCAATGACCTACTTCGTTGGATCTCTATATGGATTCGGTTCCACCATAGCTGATGGAGAAAGTAATGTGAAGGATAGGAATTTTTGTAAAGTAATATCTAGGGAAATGTTCGATCCACGCACCACTTGATATCACAGGAACCAAACGAGTATGCCTGCAAGACAATAATGATGTAGGAGGCCGGAATGTTAGGCGTAGTCACTCCGATGACTAAGGTAGTTCTCAAGATACGGGTGAATAAAAATTTAGGTATTGAGTGTGATAGAATAATTACCAATCTCCATAGAAACTCTGGTTTATATATGGGCTAAGGTGACCGTTGTAATTAAGGAAACAATTACATATGGGCTTTTAATGACACCTCTTTAAAGGCCTGCAATGGCTCTTTTATCCTCTTCAATGAATACCACATGCCTCTCTCTGTGGGTGCCTTGTGTTTGCATCTTTGTGGGCTTCAAATGTATTGATCGTATGGGCTAATAGTTATTATTCCGCTATCAAAAACCTTAACTAAGAAGGATTGATGTTTTTATTATTGTTATGTTGCTCTACAATGATTTTGTTATCGCCTTTGTTTAAAGATTGAGGTTTTAATGGTTTGGAAGTCAAGATTTCAGAGAGAATTAGAGAACTTCAAAGAGAAAGTGTAAGGCTGAGAGAGAAAAATCTAAAATCATAAGAGAGGCAAAACCACAATTTTAAAAATCCCCGCCTAGGCGCTATTTTGAGGGTTGCCTTCCGACTACGCTTAGCGCTTAAACCTCGCCGACTAGCGCTTAAGTCTTGCCTAGGCCTCGTTAAATCCCCGCCAAGGTTTCTGGACGCTCTAGCCGCCTGATCAGCACCTAGTGCTTTTTAAAACACTGGGCAAACATAGTAAATGAGGGGTGTATATGTGGGTGATGAGAAGTGTAAGATGGGTGATAAGTACAATTACTAGTGTTTCCCAGCCCAAACCCATTCCGGTAAAACCCGGATTCAATTTCATGAATGAATCAAATCAATCAACTATGTATCTATGTCGTTAATTACTTGTTGATATGATCGATTGAACCAGTATCCTGACAACCTGAGACATGTTAATGAGTCGATAATGTTTATTTTTAATTTTTTAATTTTATAATAAAAACCTATTATAAATTAATAATTGTTTATATTGATTTAAAAATTTAGTTTCTGTGTTTCCCTTACTCTTAGATTTTTAAATTTCGATTCCAGAAATTTGAAAAAGACAATTATAAACTTTTTTTCTCACTTTACTTTTATAAAAGTATAAGAATGGTTTTAATAAGTTTATAAATGCTTTTATATATATATATATATATATATATATATATATATATATATATATATATATATATATATATATATATATACACACACA
>CATIWQ010194487.1:0-26574 GCA_949673415.1 Euphorbia schlechtendalii | reverse complement strand
AGACGTAGGAATTGCGGGAATTGACAACTCCCATTAAAGAGTGGATACGATTTGATCAACTTTAGCTTTCACTTGCATACCTTACAACTTTGCTTTGCTTTCTACTTATACTTTCTATTTCGAAGTTTATGATATGTCTATGTGTCATACTACGTATTTTGTGTTAAGTCTTTCATGTTAATCTAGCTATATGCATTGGAGTTAATTTTAAGAGTAATTTCAGGGTTAACAATATCGTGTATAATCACTAGATCTATGATATAAAACTTTTTAGTGAGCCAACATTTTTGGAATTGTAACTTGCTAAATGTGGCTATGTGAGCGCGACCCTTACTAAGCATAGTATTGATGTTGTCCAGGTTTATATGATAGTCTTAATTCGTTTGCGCTAGATCTAGAAAAGTCATTTCATGTGTTTCTTTGTAGCGAATAATTGAACATCTGAGTATTTAGAACCGAGTCTGTTAGATTAGTTTAGTGAATCGTAACAACTTTGTTGAACTTTCATTCTTTCTTTGCTATCCTTATTTCCTAGGGAAAATCTACATATTTAGGTTCTCTAATCTTTCATACCTATATTTACTCATTTTTCATTCTAACCCTCTTATCCAACAATATACTTTATTTTATTTTCTTTTTATTTTATCTTCCTTGTTGATCTTTAGAGCTAACCCTTCCCTATGGGATCGATATCTTTTAAAACTACATCGCAATTGTATACTTGCAGTTATCATCATTTTTCTATTTGATAAGAGATATTGACAACACCTATATTTTTCTTGAACAAGTTTTTGGCACCATTGATATATAGCCGAATCTTGTGAACAAACTATCAAACTTATCAGTAGAAAAGTGGTGAACAAAACCCTCATGTGTCTTAAAACTCATTGGACCACATACATCACAATGTATTATTTCCAAAGTACTAGTGGCACACTGTCCCTTTCCTTTGAAATGTTTCTTAGTCATCTTCCCCTTTAAACAAGGTTCGCACCCACCATAGGATACCCATTCGATTAGGCTTAAGTCTCCACATTTGTGTAACCTAGTTAATCGAGTCTCATTTATATAGCCTAGACGGTAGTGCCATAAGTATGAGGATTTATCATTATCTAATATCAATTTCTTAACAATGTTCATATTTAGAATTTCAATTTTAGCATCTATAACATAAATGCCATCCATAGATATTCCACAACCACAAAGAATATTATTACGTTGAATTGGATTTATTATCAGAAAATAAAATTTCAAATCCCTTTGTTGCTAAAAGTGCAACAAAAATAATATATTGTTTGTGACACGGGAATATAATAGCAATTGTTCAAAACTAAAACTAGGCCACTAGGCAAATGAAGGCTATATGTCCCCATAGCTGTTGCTGCAACTCATGCTCCATTTCCAACTCTTAGGTCCATTTCCCTTTTGCAAGCCTTCTACTGTTCTACAATCCCTGAATAGAAGTACAGATATGAGTACCATAACTAGTATCTAATACCAAAGTAGACTCATAGGGAATTGTAGAGAAACTCTCTTGTATGAACATACCTTAAGATAATTGAGCCATAGCTATCATCATCCGATGAGCTTGTTTCAAGAGAAACATTTCCTCTCTTCTATTCTAACGTCCTCATGAGCTTTCTTTTGACTTTTAAACCTGTTAGTTTCTTCAACTTAAGTTTCTCAGCATTTGCTTGTTCTTTGAGTTTATTTCTAAACTCTATTTCATAAATCTCGAGTAAGTCAATTAGTTGGGTTAAGGTTCAGTTAGGAGAACACTCCTTGAGAGTCTTCTTGAAGGAATCATATATATTGGGTAGTACCCTCAATAACATTTCCCTCAAAGATTTCTCATTGTACTCAACTCCCAATACTCTTAATTTCTACGAGTTACCATAAATGTTTACAACCAACTCTACTGTTGAGGTGTCTCCCCGTAATCTGCTGTGGAATAGTTCATCTTCTAAACTTTTCACAGATTTGAGTTGATGAATCATGGTTGCGAGATCCAACCCTTTGTAAACTAGTGTATACTTTGGGAGCATGTGGTCTAACATGAGTTTTGTGATAAACTCACAGTTTCCCTTATGCTCCTCATAATCATTCATCTCACATGCGAAAGCATTCTTACCAGGATGTTTGGGACTAGGACCAGTCAAAATATCATCTAGGTAGTAGTTCTAAAGAACTCCTCTAACAATCTCAAACCACTCATAGAAGTTATAAACATCATATTTTATGTCAATAAGAGGACCAATCTTAATGCAAGTATTTTTTAGTGATCATATTCAACCTAGAAGCTGTATCGTTTTCTTATGAGGTTGCTTATTGCCCTTCCAAAAAAGTCACTCTTTCCACCTAGTAGCAATAGTAGCTTTTTCGAAAAAGATAGAATTTTGTTTAGATATTGTATATGTACATGCATTTAATATATGGAATTTAATTAAACACATAATTCTTACTATTTTCTTGACATTCATTTAGCCCTTTCTATTTAAATTCGGGAAATTTGGTTGAACCAATTTTCCTTAGTAGGTAGCATCCATAGCCACTCATTATGACCCCCACTATCGTAGGTCAAACCATAATAAGACAACCATAGTTGGAACCCGTCCATTTGCATCTCTTACAATTGCTAATCCATTTGAGTTCTCTTTCTTGAGACGTGCGTACCTGATTGTATAACTCTTTAAATGCGTCTCCAATTTGGCATTAGCTCCAATAATATGGACAACTAACCAATTTTGGTTAAGGTTTTAACCCTATCCAATCTCATGACCAAACACATGTTAAGGGATGCATGTTTTACATGTGCTTACATCCATTAATAAGGTTCGTATCACTACTTATGACAGGAAGAAGATTATATACCACCTTAATATGGTTATGGGGATTTTATTGGTGCCGCTAGTCTCACCCTAGTCTAGGTCTTATACAATGGACATGATTATGAAAATAATAATTCTGGGATATTTGGAATTATTAACTCTAAGGGAACATGCTCTGGCCTTGTCTATAATAATCATTCCATTATGCCAAGACTCTACATAACATGCAAGGTCCATGTTTAAGTCATTGCACCTATGTCTATAAGTTTTAATTTAACAACTTAAACCACTTTTATAAAACCATATGCGGAAATCAATTCACATACTAGAAATCGACTAAGTTATAAAAGTCCCTTGGGTACTTTTGAGTATAATACCGATGGAGATTTCTAGGTAGAAGAGGCCTCCCTTAAAGTGAATGAGAAGCCAAGTCCAATCCTTGCTAAAATAACCATGGACACTTCAATTCTTTGTACCACGGACAACTATGATTTAAAGATATCGTTCTTTAATTAAGTGAAGTACGGAACGACCCTCAATTAAAGCATATACACGTGTGGTAAAACATTGCTAATTTATATGATAATTACCTAGACTAAGTTTGAGCAAAACCTTAATCTAGTTATCACATCATTTTCTATAACAAGAATTAAACCCTAAGTCATGCATAACATACTTTTCATAAAAAATAGCATTTTAACACATTATTATCAATCATGCATAGCTTAAGGTAGGCACTGATACCACTACTGGTTAATCAATATAGTAATTAAACATGCAAATGTTGTAAGGTGGAATTGTAAAACTTAAAATTAACCTAAGGATATCATAAGCATGTCATGATTGATATAATCTAGGTTAAAATGTTCCATAAATGCTTTTAGGTTTATAAAGCTTATAAAAGAAACCTAGAATCTATGTTTAAAGCATTACTAGTTGATACATGCTTTCTCTCTTTTGGTTACGGTGTTCCCTTAGAGCAATTCAGCAGAACTTCATTAGCACAAGCTTCCAAACTAGGAGGGCCTCTATGATTGATCCGCACGGATCTTCACCGACTAAAACCTTGTTAAGGAAGAACTTATTAGTAAACAGCAGCTTCTAGACTGCTCGAAGACCAACCCGAAAATAAATTGAGAAGGCTCACTTTATATAGAGAATTGAAAAGAATTCTTTGTTTGTTTGGAGAAACTTGAGGAGTATCTCACACAATGAACGAAGATAGAGATGTTGAACTCAAAGAGAAAAGCAAAGCTGAAGAGTGTGTGTGTTGAGTGAAGAGGAACTGGAGGCCTATATATAGGAAAAAGGAGGAGTGTTAGACTCCCCCTAAAACACTAAGTGGGATGGGAATATTCCCATCCCACATTTGGGTTGGCCACGCGAGTCATTAGGACCCGCAGACTAACTCGTGGCTCCTTGACACAAGGTAAGCCCCTTCTGATGCAAGCTGGGCTTACTAGCCTTTCCGCAAGCATTACCTTGGGAAGCGCATGCAAGCCTGCAGCCTGCTAGTGTGTGGGCTATCCCCGTGCACTAGGGGCCCGTAGCCATGCAGGCCCCACTCCGAACATCCAGCCCACTCGCAATGGTAAAAATTCCCTTGCTCCTCTCCGTGCATTTTTCCTTATTTTCTCTTTATTCCCTTTAATTATTAATTTGGTCCAACCAATTAATAATTCTTCTAATGAATTTGACAACTTATAATTTCGGCAAAGACCCAATCTATAGGTTCTTTACTTAGTCTGATAAAGACCAAAAGTGTGTGACCTCATAGGATCCCAAAGTATTGAGCCACTAGAGGTTAACCTAAACTTGAATTCCCATCTAGGAATTTTTAGGCTCGATGTTCTAGACTAATATAAAACCTGATAGCTCTAGACGATGGGCTTTCTAGCAAAGGCGTATGATTCCCCGTACTTGGAACGCCATGTGTTTGTGACTTGATCCGGTTTTATAGTAGTAACTAATAAAATACACTCCTTCCATTAGGTTAAGTATGATCTAGTTTATTGAGCTCGAATTAAGTTCTAGCTCATGTTATTATCGTAGCTATCCTGCAATTAGACTTGTTCACGAAGAACACCACTTACCATAATGTTTCAAGATTGACTAGAAACCCATTCTATCAATCTTATACTCTGATAAGAGGTTTCTGAGTGTGTCACTTCAACATGGGGCCTTACGTACATCTCTCATTATATCACTATATCAGGAGTGATAGATCCCATCTTGACTACTTGGCTTACCAACTTGTGATCATCACTATACCCGTAATCACCCGTGTCATCTTGATCGCTATGGTATGAATAAGTATAACCCAAAGTATAGCAACTCCTACACAAGGTAACCAGTATCTCAGGTTTGAGGCTAGGTGTACTACTAATGCAATAAGACATGACACTAACACATGAATATAGTTATTTCTGATTGTCTGTCCAATAGCGATCTCCAATGTATTACCTGAATACATCCATGTGTTAACTCAAGGTACAACCTTCAGCTCGTGAAATCGGCTACTTGGATCTAATCCAAGGAGTAAGTCTACACATGCTAGTTCGTTTATTCCATTGATGTCTAGTCTTAATGAAAGTATGACTATGAATATTTAGACTATTCATAGTAACAATTATGTGTAGTTCTCACACCACATAGCTCCCACCATATCCTTACATTTTTACTCTATGAAGTAGTCATGGACTTTGTCTCATCAATGTGCATATACATATTTAATACTATACATATATGATACTAGCAAGATACATAAATAAACAAAGCATGGATAAGCAACAAAGATGCCTTAACTATTATTAATAATAATAATTCAAAACTGTTTTTACATTATAGCTAATAAAGATATATCGCCCTAATTACCTCTAGGGAATACATCATTTCTAAAACACTAATACCTTCCAAAGGAGACCAAAACCAAGAAGGACCATCTAGAGAGACTTATTCCTGATGCAGCTCAAAATCATATTTTAAGAAGACTACAACTCAACATAATGACAAATCATCCAACATTTATCTCAATCATTGACCCAAAGAAATTTAAAGATGTCTAACATGATGAGATCTGTATAATGAAAATGTAAGAAGAGTTGGATCGATTCACTAGAAATGATGTATGGGATCTTGTTCCAACACCTAAGAACTAGTCAATAATTGGCACAAAACGGGTCTTCAAAAACAAGCTTGATGAGTATGGCTTTGTTGTGAGAAATAAGGAAAGGTTGGTGGCTCAAAGATATAATCAACAAAAAGGAATTGATTATGATGAAACCTTTACCGTAGTTGCCATGTAATCAAAATTCTATGTGCATTTACTTCTTACATGAACTTCAAGTTGTATTAGACGGATGTCAAAAGTGCATCCTTGAATAGAGTCATATCAGAAGAAGTTTATGTGAAGAAACCTCTTGGATTTGAAGATCATAAATATCCAAATTATATTTTCAAATTGAAAAATGCACTATATGGATTGAAGCAAGCCCCAAAGCTTAGTATGAAAGGCTAAAAAACTTTCTAATGATAAAAGTCTACATAAGAGGGAAGATAGATACTACATTGTTCATTAGAATAAGAAACAAAAGGTATTCTTTTGGTACAAATCTATGTTGATACAATTAAATTTAGAGACACTAATGACAAGATGTACAAGGAGTTAAACACTCAAATAAAGAATGATTTTGAGATATCAATGATGGGTGAATTAACCTTCTTCTTTGGACTTCAAATCAAACAAACCTCAGAAGGAATCTTCATAAATCAAGCTAAATATACAAGGGAGATCTGAAGAAGTTTGAAATGGAAGGAAGTAAAGAAATGTCAACTCCTATGGCTTACCTTATCTATCCCTTCAAAAGTTACCGCCAAATTCTTTCATATCTCCTGTATTGTTTCACATCCTAAGATTCTGTTGAACTCTCTAAGATTTTAACGCATAGTGTAAGTAATTAATTACCGCTACATTCTCCTTTAGGAGAGTTAGATCAGCGTTTTCATAGTTCTCAGGTTCCACTAGAACTCTCTAACCAATTCTTACTTCAATTGAGAAATGAGGGTCATTCTCAATAGCTAGCCATGAAAGCATGCTTTGTGATTGAATGATATTTTTCATCTTATTTTTTCAAAATGTATAGTGTTGGCCATTAAACAATGGATGTCTGGTAACAAACATTCCTTCTCTAAGGAGTTGTGTCTACGAACTACCAGGAACATTGGAATTGTTAAAGGCCATTATAACTTTAACTCAAGAATGTTAGATCTTAAGATTGAGAATTTTCAACCATTTGTTGATCCCGATTAGCCTAACAAACTCAAACAAAGGGGGTGAATGTCCTAAATTTTGTTTCTAGTTTGATTTTTAGTGCTTTAATACTTCTTTATTAAGTGTGACGAGTTTAGTTTATATGATGTAATGCGAGTATATACAAGAACTAAACAAATTGAGCTAAGTCTCAGTTTGGCAGATTGTGTTGAGTAAGAATACTTAGCAAAGATGAGTATACAACACTAAGCAGAAATACCACAATTATGAAATTGATGTGTACTAAGTAAATACTTGCTGAGCAAAATGGAAGAATAAAAGATAGAGAATTAAATAAAGTGGTTTATCTTGGTTCAGCCTTTCGTCTACGTCCAGTCCCTGGATACCTTTTTTGAGCTTTAATCCACTATTTAATAACTCCTTTAACTAGGTGGAGAAGCCTTCACAACGGTTAGATTTACAACGAGTAACTTCCAAGCTATCTAACCCTCAGTACCCTTTCCAAACTACTATCACTCAGATTATTTAAAAAAGAAATGAAGAAAACAACTTATAGAATGTTGTTTCTCCTTACAGATGTGATCTATTACAAGTTGAGTGATCTAGATATCTTTGTGAAGAACTGAATGAGTATTTGTAGTTGTTCTTCTAATTTGGGAATTTCTTGATTACTAAATATGCTTCGGTAGAGATTTAGCACTAGGAACTTCCAAGTATAGTCACCAAGTTTGAACTGATACCTTCAGTCTTCTATTTATAGAAGATTGTTCAAGTAGCCATTGAAAACTTGTCATTCAACTTGTTTAATCTTCAATATATCTTCTCCTCTGATATTCAAGAATCTTCATGCTTGAGACAAATTTGAATTCGTTGTGAGATAGATATTTAACCATTGATGTGCGAGTTTAACCTATTAATCTACGAGATTAAACCATTGAATGAATTTCTCTCCAAGTCTTGATCTTCAATCTGATTCAGTCTTGCGAGATAAGTAGCACACTACTATGTGGTATTCTTTGATATTCTTGAAGTACTGATAGTAGTTGAATGACACGACTCTTTTTGGAATGCGACGAGATAATTCATTGTTCTTGGACTTTTTGACATGTCAACATTCCGCTCTGATAACTTTTCTCTTGGACCACATGATTTTTCCTTTATGATTTCACTGCCAAATCATCTTAGTAACCTGAAACACATCAAATAAGAATATTATGTTCTAGGAATAAATGGTTAAAAACATGTGCATTATAATAGAGTAACTCAAATCACATATCATACTCTTATTGAAAATAAGAGGCTGAATTAATTTCTATTTTATTATATTGAGTATCTTAAGCAAATAGATAAAGTAACTTTAACTAAACCTAATCAACTCTAGTTAAATGTTAATTATTGTATTGAGCAATCTTTAAATTGTGTTCAACAAAACTCACTTTCAACCTAGTTTCAATGCTTGAGTATGAATATTGTGATTTACTTTTTAAATGATTGTCTTTAAAAATTGTTTGATATATGAAAATGTGTTAAACATAACTTATATTATCAGACAAGTGAAATTCTGCTCCCAAGTCTATTTTACCCTAAACGAAAGGCCTAAAAGTAACCCCTTCCTCCCTAACCTTGCAACAATTTTTTAACTAAGAAATGAAAAAAAAACTATTTCTTTGTAACTTTCTTAACTTCCAATATCAACCTGATCACCAGCATCCTTTTCCTTCTACTCCTCAACTGCCTCATTCCTCTACTTCTCACCTATTCCACTTCCTCTTCTGTCTGTGAAAATTCTACACAACTCGAACTCTCAATGGCCACCTAAATCCTTATATGCGTGAAAGAGTAGCTGCTTACGTCAAACTCGTCAGTCATATATATAAGACGATAGTTTAGGATCCATAACATATATCTATTAATAAAGTTAAAAAGACTAAAAAAATTTAGTTAGCTAAGAGTAAACTTAAAAAACATGTTTTGTGATTTGACTAATTTGCATAAAGTTTCTTGTGAATATTTTTAAAATAGATGTTTGTGGTTTTAAAGTTAGCGAAAAACGAGAAAAAATATTTTTATTAACGTGAGATTGTGTTTTAATCAATTCAAAGTTTCTTTAATTTAGCCATATTGTTTAAGAATTATACACCAAAACGTGATATTTGGAAAATTTTCAATTTATTATAATATATAAAGTTATCATCTTTAACTTTAAAATCTGTTTTTACTTCTCAAAAAAATTCCAAACTTTATTATGAAAGCGTATTGTATTTTTATTAACTAGCTTGTAAAATTTCAGTTCAAAATGGACAAGATTACACTTGTTTATGACATGATTTCAAATTAGGAATCCTTTTTTTCTATTTTTTGTTAAATTTTGAAACAACAAGCATCCTTTCGAAAAAAAAATTCCAAAATGATCATTTTGCAAAACTATCAAACCATATGATTTTACATTACTATTAAAGCTACTAGTTTTCTTTCTTTGTATGTTTACGAATTACATTAAATTATACTAATCATATTCATATTATCCTGACTAAACAGCTCTAATCAAAGGTGGATAGTGATGGTGCCACGTCCCCTTACCTGTCGAAGAACTCGTTGCTCTAGCTAACAAAATGTGCAGCATGGTTCACAGATCGGCTAACAAAAGCAATACGCAAAAAGGAAAAGTGCCTCATAAGGTTCTTGCAATCAGAAAAAATAAAACCTATTGGAGAAGCGAATGAGGTATCATTATTCAATGCATTCATGACATTTAAAGTATCAAGCTCAAGGATGATATTGTCATAATGGTTGTCTTTATGCTAACTCAGTGCTTCCTTGGAGCTATTTACTTCAGCCAAGAACGAGTCTCCTTCTCTCCTTGAAGAAGAATGGAACGAGTCGCAACCACATTACCTTGATTGTCCCTAAGCACACACCCATGTCCAATAGTGTTTCCTTGATCAAGAACATTGGCATCGATGTTGCATTTTAATCAATGCAATGTTGGTCAACGCCAAATTTCTTGTCTTAAGGATTTCGCTACCAACCATTTAGATTGGTGATTGGCCAAACACCACTCCGAGAGGTAACCAAGCCCGTAACATGGTACTTGTGATGGACTTCTGAAATTTCAATTTCAAACATAATGGTTCCTTTTTACCCATATTACCATAGGATACAAGCCACCTTGGCTATAAAATTGGCACTTCTCAAATTTACCCAACTCTACCAATCAATCAAGTTGAAAATCGTAATCATTCCAAATTGGAAAAGTAAAGGCACACCCTATAAGCGTATGGTAAGTCATAGAGAAAATATATATTATCCACATCAACATATTTTCCACGCAGCTATATACCGAAGGTAAAAAGAATTTGTGGCAATTTTCCAAAGAAAATGGTATACTTTGGGAGGAACTTTCACCTTCCAAATATTACTCCAGGAATGATGCATATAGATTTTGAACCAAGAATTCCCTGAGACTTTTCGAACCGCCAATAACATGACTTTACCTAGAATTCCTCAATAAAGTCATTACTTATTCAACTCAGCTTGTTTTAGCAATTCATAATAACATGACTTTACCGAGAATTCCCTAGACTTTTTGAACTGCCAATAAATTGAATCACTACAATGTTCCCACGGTAATTGAATTTTCCATATAAGTTACTCCTCAATAGAGAACGAAAGGCAAAGTAAATTCTCGTTCCAAGATTGATGATCGGGTGAGATTAGCAAGTTCATCGATGCCCCCTCAAAGCCATTTAATGCCTCGAATTGAACTCTAGGGTGAGTTTCCTATGGTAACCAATTTTCTAACCAAATACCTACTCACAAGCCATTTCCAATGTGCCAAGCCAACCCATGTTTGACAATCTCTCTCATAGTAAATAGGCCTTTCCATAAAAAGCTAGTGTTAGCTTTTTGCTTGGCGTCGAAGATAGAGCAATGTGGGTAGTATATTGCTTTGAGTACTCGACTCATGAGCACATCGGGGAATAAAATAAGTTACCAAACTTGTTTAGCAAGCAACGCTCTATTAAACTCATGGAGACTACAAAAGTTGAGGCCACCTTTTTCTTTAAGTTGGTAAAGGCGTTCCCACCTCATCCAATAAATCAAGGAATTCCACCAAAAATTTGAGAAAAATTTCTCAATTGATTCAATAGTATGAGATGGTAGTAGAATTACCTTCATAGCATAGGTAAGAACCGCTTGAGCAACAGACTTTAGCATCACCTCCTTGCCTCCTTAGGATAGCTTTTTATTTTTCCTACCTTGTACCTTCTTGTGAACCTTCTCAAGAATAAAATTATAAGTCCTTTTCTTCGACCTACCAATGAGTGAGGGTAAACCCATATAAGTTCCATGGTCATCCACAACATTAACACCTAAGACCCTTACAATATCCCTTCTCATTACACCCGAGACATTGGGACTAAAGACAATGGACAACTTATCGTAATTCATTTTTTAACCCGAAGCCATCTCATAAAGGAAAAAAATCCTTAGTGTATGAGCTTCTTCCAAGTTTGATTTAAAGAAAAATAAACTATCATTAGCAAAGAATAGATGTGAGATAATCGGGGTCGTAGGCGTAATCTTACACGCATGGAGTAAACCTCGAGCAATTCTATCCTATATCAATACAGAAAGGACTTCAGCATAAGGAGACAATAAATCTCCCTACCTAAGTTCTCAATGTGGAAATATTTTCTAAAAATTTCAATCTCTATGCTTAATAGTGTAACAGACCATAGACAAAGCAAACATAATAATATTAATCAGTGTATTTGAGAAACCCATCCTAGTAAGCATAGCCTATAAAAAGCTCCATTCCACCGTATCATAAGCCTTAGACATGTCAATCTTTAAATACCCCATACCCGAAACTCCTAACCTCTTTCTATTAATATGATCCTTAGTTCAAAACCAATCAAGATATTATTAGTGATAAGCCTTCCAAGTATAAAAGCACTTTGGGACTCTGAAATAATGGAATTAATAATAGGTCAAATTCTATTAGCTAGCATTTTTTACATAATCTTGAATAGAACATTTGTTGGTCCTAAACGGCTTAATATAAACAACAGAGGGGGATGGATGTGTTTCTTGGTTCTTTTTAAGATTTTAAAAATTTTTTACCAAGTTAAATTTTTAGATGCGTGTTGAGTGAAACTTGCTGAGTTAGGTCTAAAAAAATTAAATTAATCAGCTTTGCTGGTACAGTTTATTTTCAATTGCTGCTGAGTACTTTACTCAGCTCGGATTGGTTTTTTCAAGCAATATTTGTAAAATAGAAAGGATGGTAATTGAGATATGCGTAGTAAAGATAAGAAAGTAAGGATAGAACTTTAACACATGAGATTTATCCTGGTTCAACCCCTAGCCTACCTCTAGTCCCAAGATTCCTTTCTGAGATTTAATCCACTAGTGCTTCCTTCCTTCGTTAGGCAAAGAAACCTTTATAGTGGGTAGACAAGATTATAGAAAGTACCTTCCTTTCTAACTACCTCTCAAACATAGTTTAGGTACCCTTCCTAAACTATCACTCAGATTTCTTAAAGAAACCGTGAACTAAGGATTTCAACTTATAAAACTTGTTTAATCCTTTACAAAGTTAAACCTTAAGTGTTATCTCTCTATTACAAACATATTGAACAATTTGTGTTTGCTATATTTGCTTGAGTTAGAAATTTTGAAAGCTGGGATTCATTGAACAGATTTTCAGCTCTTGAAGAAATTCAAGGTGATTCACCAAGTTTGAACGTCTTCTTCAGTCTTCTATTTATAATTGAAGGTCTTGGAAGTAGCCATTACAAAGTTCTCATCTTGATAGCTTCCCAAATTTCTCTTCTCTTCAAATCTTTCGAATTTGTCAGTTTGAAAAAAATTCTAGGACGTTTAGAGATAGAGATTTTGAACATCAAGGAGCTACATTAATCAGTTAATACAATGAGTGAAAAACTCATTTGTCTTCAAGAAAATTCATGTTTCTCGCTGGTATCATATATGTATAGTATTAAATATGTATATGCGCATTAATGAGACCAAGTCTGTGACTACTTCATAGCGTAAAAGTGCGAGGACATAGTAGGAGCTATGTGGTGTGAGAACTTCATATACGTATTACTATGAATAGTCTAAATATTCCTAGTCATAGTTTCATTAAGACTTGACATCAATGGAATAGATAGACTAAAATGTCTAGGCTTGCTCCTTGGATTATATACAAGCAGCCAATCACATGAGCTGAAGGTGGTACCTTGAGTTAACACATGAATGTATTTGGGTAATACATTGGAGACCGCTATGAGATAGACAGTCGAAAATAACTATACCCATGTGCTGGTGTCATGTCTTATGCAGTAGAAGTACAAGTATCCTCAAACCTGAGATACTGGTTACCTTGTGTAGGAGTTGCTATACTTTGGGTCATACTTATTCATACCCTGGCGATTAGGATGACATGGGTGATTAAGGGTATAGTGATGATCACATGTTGGTAAGCCGAGTAGTCAAGATGGGACCCATCGTTTCTGATATAGTGATATAGTGGGAGATGAGCCTTAGGGCCCCTTGTTAAAGTAACACAATCATAAAACTCTGATAAGAGTATAAGATTGATAGAATAGGTTTCTAGTCAGTCTTGATACATAATGGCCAAGTGGTGTTTTTCATGAACAAGTCTAATTCCAGGATAGCTACAGTTATTACATGAGCTAACACGCCATCCGAGCTCAATAAACTAGATGGTACTTAACCTGATGGAAGGAGTGTATCGTATTGGTTACTACTGCAGAGCCAGATCAAGTCACAAAAACATGATGTTCTAACTATCGGGGGATCATACGCCTTTGCTAGAAAGCCCATTTGATCATCTAGAGCTATCGTGTTCCATATTAGTTTGGAACACAGAGCCTAAAGGTTCCCGGATGGGAAGCCAAGTTTAGGTTAACCTCTAGCATCTCAATATTTTAGGATCCTATGAGGTCACACACTTTGGGTCTTTATCGGACTAAGTAAAGAACATATAGACTAGGTCTATGACGAGAATATCTAGTTGTCGAATTCATTAGAAGAATTATTAATTGGTTTGATCGAAATAATAATTAAAGGGAATAAAGAGAAAATAGGGAAAAATAGCATGATGCAGAGCAAGGGAATTTTTCCATTTATGAGTGGGCCCCAAACGAACAGAAGATGTTTGGAGTGGAGCTTGTACGGCTACCACAGGAGCTGAAAAGCTCACGGGCCACTAGCGCGCCCACAAGCGCTGCCCATGGTAACGCTTGCACGTGCTTGCAACTCAAGCCCGCTAATGAGGTGCACGGGCAGCCCGCAAGCATGGTCTTGTGACAGGCTGCAAGCTCATGTTTGTGGCACAAGGTAAGCTCGCAAGGTCTTACTTTTGATGGATTCACGGGTTAGCTCGCTGGTTCAAGTGACCCGCGGGTTCCCATACCACTTTGTGTTTGAGGGGGAGTCAAACACTTCCCCTTTTTCCATATATATAGGCCTCCAACTCCTCTTTATTCAACAATTCAGCTCAGCCTTTCTCTCTAAGTTCATCATCTCTTTCTTTGTTTATTGTGCGAGATCCTTCACTAGTTTCTCCAAACAATGAAGAATTCTTTGAAGGCTCTTTCTAATTAAAGGGAGCCTTCTCGGTTTTATATTTTTAGGTTGGTCTTCGAGTCATCTAGCAGCTGCTGTATACTAACGCATTCTACCTCAATGAGGTTTTGATCGGTGAAGATCCGTGTGGATCAATCATAAAGGCTATCCTAGTTTAAAGGCTCGTGCTAACAAAGTTCTACCAAATTGCTCTAAGGGAACGCCAAATCTAAAAGAAAGAGAAGCACCCATCAATTGGTATCGTTCTAAACTTAGATGCTAGGTTTCTTTTATAAGTCTTATAAACCTATAAGCATCTATGGAACCTTTTAACTTAGATTATATCAATCTTGGCATACTTAGGAGATCTTGAGGTTAATTTTAAGTTTTAAAATTCCACCTTGCAACGTTTGCATGTTCAATTATTGTCTTTATTAACCAGCAAGAAATAGTCCAATTGTTATCGCAATAGATTGCTATTGGATTTACAATGTTGGACATCACACCAAGATCACCAATAAGCCCCTTATGCCAGACAACTTGCTTAGCTTCTTCTGAAGCAGCTATGTACTCATATTCAGTGGTTGAATCGACATTCGTATCCTGTTTGACACTTTTCCAAACAACTGCCCCTCCATTTAACATGAACACATATCCTGACTGGGACTTGTAATCATCCCTGTCAGACTAAAAACTCTTGTTAGTGTATCACTTCACAGAGAGATCACCTTTTCCATATACCAAAAACATATCCATAATCCTATGTAAGTACTTAAGGATAGTTTTAATGGTCATCTAGTGCTTCTCACCTAGGTCAGATTGAAATTTGCTCATGATGCTCAACGCATGTGAGATGTCAAGCGAGTGCATACCATAGCATACATGATGGATCCTATTGCTGAGGCATAGGGTATTCCATTCATGCGTAGTCTCTCCTCTTGTATTCTCATGCACTTAAATTTAGAAAGGTTAATCCCATGAGACATTGGGATATAACCCTTTCTTGACTATTTAAGGTTAAATTTAGCCAAAACCTTATCTATGTATGTACTTTGAGAAAGACCTAGCAGCCTTTTGGATCTATCTTAGTAAATCTTAATACCAAGTGTAAAAGCTGCTTCTCTAAGGTCTTTCATGAATAACTTCTTCGACAACCATGACTTCATTGTCTAAAGAAAAGGAACATTATTTCCTATCAGTAATATGCCATTGACAAATAATACAAGGAAAACAATAACACTCCCACTAGTCTTCTTATATACACAAGGCTCATTAGCATTTGATGGAAAACCAATTTCTTAGATTGTCTTGTCAAACCTAACATTCCAACTCCTTGATGCTTGCTAAAGTCCATAAATGGACTTCTGCAACTTGCATACCATCGGGTTGTGTCATATACACATCCCTATCTAGATTCTCAGTAAGGAACACTATTATCACATCCATCTGCCAGATCTCATAATCGTAATGAGTGGTGAGGTCAAGGAGTATTCTGATATACTTTAGCATAGCCACCAGTGAAAAGGTTTCATCATAGTCAATACCTTCTTTTTGACTGTAACCTTTTGCAACCAACCTTGCTTTATAGGTATTTACATTACCGTCCATGTCAGTTTTCTTCTTGAAACCCCACTTACATCATATGGGCTTAATCCCACTTGGAGTATCAACCAAGTTCCAAACTTGATTTTCATACATGGAGTCCATCTATGACCTCATGGATGTAAACCATTTGTTAGACTCTGAGCCTTCCATTACCTCCTAATAAGTCTTGGGCTCATCATCTTCTATAAGGAAGAGATGTTTATCATTAATGATGAGAAAACCGTATCGCACGGGGAGCAATTGGAGCCCGGCCTGACCTACGTAATGTTGATGTCATAATAGGCTGTTCCATGCTTACACTTTCTTGTGTAACAAATTTAGGAACAATTAGTTGATTGTCTGTTTGATCTTCTTAAGTGTCTAACTCAAGATTGCTCCCATTAGCTTTCGTAAGTATATGCTCCTTCTCAAGGAATTGAGCATTTCTAGAAATGAGTAAATTTTGTTCCTTGGGATCATAAAAGATATAATCCATAGTCTTCTAATGGTAACCTACAAACAGACACCTGTCAGACTTAGCACCCACCTTATCTGAACTTATCCTCTTTACATAAGCATGACATCCCCAAACTCTCAGGTGAGAAAGAGCTGGTTTCTTACCATACCACAATTCGTATGGTGTTTGATTAACTTATTTAGAGGGCACTCTGTTTAGTATATAACCTGCACTCTCAAGTGCATAACCGAAAAAGTTGTTGAGTTTTGCTTGGCTCATCATGGACAGAACCATATCGAGTATTGTTTGATTTACCCTTTCTGACACTCAATTGTGTTGGGGTGTATAAGGAGGTGTCTACTAGGATAAAATACCATTATCCCTTAGATAATCCTGAAACTCTTGGCTTAAGTATTCAATGCCTCGATCAGATCAAAGGGTCTCGATACCTTTTCTAAGCTGTTTCTCTAATTCAGTTTTGAACTCTTTGAACTGCTCAAAACTTTCAAACTTGTGCCTCATTAGCTATAGATAACCATATTGCGAGTAGTCATCGATAAAGGTTATGAAGTAGATGAAACCTCATGTGTCTAAGGATTCCCATTCCACTAGCCATTGAGCGCTAGTGGCTCACGAGCATTTTTGCTCACGACAAGCTATGCTGGCCCCACTTAGAACAACCAATGTTTGTTGGGGCCCACTCGCAATGGAAAAATTCCCTTGCTCCACCCTATAAAAATTTTCCCAAATTCTCCTTTAGTACTTTTAATTATCAATCTGGTCCAACCAATTAATAATTCATCCGATTAATTCGACAACCTTAATATTCTCAGCATAGACCTAGTCTAAAGGTTCTTTACTTAGTCCGGTAAAGACCCAAAGTGTGTGACCTCATAGGATTGTGAGATATAGAGCCACTAGAGGTTAACCTAAACATGGCTTCCCATCTGGGAACCTTTAAGCTCAATGTTCCAAACTGATATGGAATCCAATAACTCAAGATGATGGGCTTTCTAGCAAAGGCGTATGATCCCCCGATACTCGGCGAGTCACATGCTTGTGACTTGATCCGGTTTTGCAATAGTAACCAATACAATACACTCCTTCCATCAGGTTAAGTACCATCTAGTTTATTGAGCTTGGATTAATTGTCAACTCATGTAATAATAGTGGCTATCCAGAAATTAGACTTGTTCATGAAGAACACAACTCGCCATAATGTATCAAGATTGACTAGAAACCCTTTCTATCAATATTATACTCTGATTAGGGGTTTATGAGTGTGTTTATTCAACAAGAGGCTTAAGGAACATCTCCCATTAAATCACTAGATAAGGAGCGATGGATCCCATCTTGACTACTTGGCTTACCAATATGTGATCATCGCTATACTTGTAATCAACCATATCATCCTGATCGCCAGAATATGAATAAGTATGACCCAAAGTATAATAACTCCTACATAAGGTAACCAGTATCTCAGGTCTGAGGATACTTGTACTGCTACTATAATAAGACATGACACCTATAGATGGATATAGTTATTTCCGAGTGTCTGTCTTGTGGCTGTTTCCAATGTATTACCTGAATAAATTCATGTATTAACTCAAGGTACCACCTTTAGCTCATGAGATCGTCTTGGTAATCCAAGGAGTACACCTACACATGCTAGTTTGTCCGCTTCATTGATGTCTAGTCTCAATGAAACTATGACTAGGGATATTTAGACTATTCATAGTAATACGTATGTGCACTTCTCACACCACATATCTTCCACTATGTGCTTGCACTTTTACGCTATGAAGTAGTCACGAACTTTGTCTTATCAATGCACATATATATAATACCACATATATATGATACTAGTGGAAAACATAGATTAAACAAAACACTGATAAATAAAAATGATGCATTTGTTATTATTAATAATAATCTATAAACTATTTGTACATTAAAACTAATTAAGATATATCACCCTAATTACCTCTAGGGTATACATCATGTCTAACAGGAAAAGCCCCTATAGTAGAAAACCACTCTAAATATGGAGCCTCTAAAGCCATAGGCCCCACCACATCAATAATCCAATCACGCAAAGGAGTTGTGATGCATCCACCGCTGCTCCTCAAATAGAGTCGGGTGTCTATGATGTACTCGACATTGTTCCCCTCATACACAGAATGAGAAAAATGTACTAAAACCCTCCATAAACTTACTCAAATGAGATGAAGAATAGAAAGTCATCATCTTTAAACCTAGAAAAGAGATCTCATGGTACTCTACATTGACCATCACTTAGGTGAACTTCCATCATAGGCAAGTCCAAGTGATCTAATACTCGGTGACCTCTTGAAAATTTCGGGTACAAAGTTATGGTAATCATCTTAAGGGGCTTTGAATCCTCTCCCCCTGAAATTACTCGGATGATAACGCATCGGGTCATGAAGAGGCTCGTTCACCAAAGTGAGCTTCTCTAGTTACCACACTTATAACACATATCAAATGATTCTAGTTCTTAACAAAACTACTAGTAAGTAAGGGAAAATTGACCCCAGAGAATGGTAAAGTAATCACTAATGTGTGTCGAATCGACACTAGCAGCATCAAGATGAAGGAAGGTCTTTGCAAGCCCTACTGCAACAAGCAGACGTCCAAGTGCATTCGAGAGATAAGTGATACTAGTTGGAATGGCGAAACTTTTGAGCCAACCTCGTACATATACTCAGTCATGAATAGAAGAGTGACCATAGAAGGCTAAGCGGATGATCATGAGACATACCCATACACCATGAAAGCATAGTATCTAGATGAATAAAGATAGATTTTGTGAGATAAATGGTGTAGTCAACTCCAAGTTCGAAAGCGTGAACAAGTCCGCGGAAGAACCAAAGATGAACTATGGAATAGTTAGAGATGTTAATTTAGGGGAAGCATGAAAATAGTGGATAATGCCTCAAACATGGGGCATATCTCCAAAGTAGCAAAGCAAAATACATTATCGAGCGGATCCTAAAAAGTTGTGTACGCTTGAAGGAATGAGGTGTTCACCTGATGGTGCGAATAGAAACGCAATTTCTTTAGCCCAAAGAAACTCGATCTTTCCCAATCATCATTGCCAAAAGATGTTGTAAACCCTCTAAGCATCTAGCTGTGGTTAGCCATCTCAAAAGTAAGAAAAAATGGAGAGAAAAAGAAATTTTAGAACAGGAACCATGCCAGTAACAAGGGGCTCCCTCCTTCCTTAAAACAAGAGCCTCACTAGCAAGAATAAGAGCCTCACTAGTGGGAATAGGAGCCTCACCAATATCATGGGAAGCCAAAGCTCTCTCAAATAGGGGCCTTACCAGATTTTTAAAGGAAGAGCTATATATACTTATAGGAGAAAGTAGAATTAAGGCCCCCTTGGTCCTAGGGTTCTTTATTCATCATTTGAGCAATGAACAAGTTAAGAACAAACAATATATCAAAGGATTTTCATGCAAAGATTACCAAGAGTGTAGAGAAAGATCATGAATTGGGAATTAGAAGCATGCATTCATCAAATCCTCCAATATTCAACATCCAAGTGTACAAATCTAAACCAAAAATTCTACTTCTATTGGCCATCAAAGACCATATATTATTCAAATATAAGTGGATCATACATCTAACTAATGGGAAACATAAAACCCAATAAATGATCATAGTATCGGTTGGTCAAAGAGCCAAACTCTATGCTACAAGAGCTATCATCCTCATCCTCATCATTAGACTCCTCTCGGGGTCCCATGGCAGATGGAGAATACATCAGGCTCTGAATGGCCATCCCTTGGCCTAAAGTGCAAACATCGCATGCCTTACCAACCTTTCCTCCCCAACCGAAGGTAGCCCTCGGAGTTGCACTACCATGAGATGGAAGTGCCATAGAAGCACAAAGAGGATGTGCACTCTAGCCTCCATGCCTCAACTACCTCACCTCCTCCTCAAATCGGGCCACATTAACTCTCAAAGTGCGGGCATCATTCTGGATCACCTAACATGCCAATCGGGAGTCAACTCTCTCGTTCTCGATAATGTGGTAAAGCAGTTATCCTCTCCTAGAGCTTCTCCCTTAGCTACCCCCAAGCTCAATGCAAAGAACGCCTGCAGCAAAGAGAATACTAGGATCAAAGACACATTTATTTACCATGCACACATGCATACTTATCCCTATCATCGTATGTTTTCATGCATCATATCACATTACACATGAAAAATATAACACAAATAGTGAATGTTTGGCAGGTCAACTCACCCTGCACATAGCATCTTGGGCCACAAGTAGATCCTAAGTCATGAAGAGAGTCATAGCAATACGCTCTGCCTCAATTAGAGGAACCTATTACAAGCAAATGTCAACAACGCAAGCCTACATAGGGTGTCAACTCATAAAGTGAAGTCACTCACGTGGGTCAAATTTGACATACTAAAATAGATGGAATGTCGGCTAAGCTCAGGTCCACGAAAATGCCTCTCCTCGGGCTTAACCTACATGTGGAAAGACATCTTCACATTGGTGCGCAAGATGCCTTCTTTAAACCTCAGCATGACATAACTAACCCTCTCCCTAGCCACAATAGTAAGAACCTTCTTGCTCACACCCATGACATTCTTCTTCTTCAAAGGTGGTCCTTGGAAGATGCAATAAGCATAGAAGGGTTAGTCGATAAAAATAACATGTCAATAAAAAATGATGGAAATGGGACATACTTATGAAGGGCCATATCTGGAAGACCCATTTAGAGAAATCTAACCTCAACCGCCTTGCATGACTCGCCTAGCCAATGCACCAACTCTAGATCCTCCTTCAAGGTCATCATCTCCACCAAATGCAGGACCATCATATCCTGAGCCATCTCCTCCCACATTGTTAGGGGCATCATCCTCATCCTAGAGAGCATTAAGGCCATCACTCATGAGTTGTATAGCAATGAAAGCCAAATAACACCCCCTCACATGTAGAACCTGAATACCATGGATAGAGATATACAAGATCTAGTGAGTAAGACTCATCAAGTGGGGTAAAAATGAATTAACCGGTGAAAGATGCTGAACCATCCTCGTAGCCATGGTACTTGCGCGCCAACCTCGAGTGCGCTTCCCCAAATACCACTCTAAAAAGATATCGAGCACTCTAGCACAAACCGGTAATCGTCTACCTCCTCTCTTAGCCTCCTCACCTCAGCCCAAATGACGATGATCATGAAAGGGTCAATATTCACTTTTGATAGGTTAATCTTCATAGAAAACATACAATGAAAGGATGCTATATCAACTTCAAAAGTCAAAGGAAAGACATACATGCTTGAGATGGAGGGCCCTCGGGTGGAGATGATATCCATCATGAGTCAATAGCCTTATCCAAGTGGGACCCATCCAAGAAGCAATAAAGGAGATGTTTACCTCGACACCCACTAAAATTGAGGAGGAAGAATCACCCGATGCTCAAAAGCCCAAATGTGCACAAACACAATAGAAGCTATCAATAAGTGCTAAAAGACAAAGAGATAGCACATATCACAAGATAGGTGAATACTAGTATGAGGATGTGAGGGGCCCTCAGACACTTCTTCAATCAATGTGCACATGTGCCAAGCCCAAAGTATGTCTGACCAAAGATGGCCCGAGGCTAGTTCTTCTCCTTAATCTGGTCCACATTAGCTAGCGCCTCCAAAAGGCTAAGGTTGACCTTGCTTATTGACATCGGAAAGAATATAGTAGTAAGGATGATAATGAAAAAAGATTAGGTAAATTGATCAATCTCATCGCCAACTATCTCCTAGAGGCTGATCCACTAATCATGCAAATCAGAATAAGATAACTTATCCTTCGAGCCAATCTCAACAGGGACCCCAAGCAGCTCCCTCACTCTAGCTCCTCATGAGGGGAATAGTGAAAACTCTTGCAATAGACATCAAAGTGGATCACCTCTCCAACCTAACTCAAGATAATTATCCTCACCATGTTGGATGGCGTAACAGTCAACTCTTTGATGGGAAGGTATAAAGTGTGAGTCATCTCAGACCACCGCGTAACTAGAGCATATAGTGCCAACCTAGAGGTTCCCTTTGACAAAGGCAGAAGAGATGTGTTCAATGAGATGAACCCCATATGCTCTAATGCAGCCACCATAATGGGTCGACTCTGAATGGAGCTCCACCATCTTCTACAACGGCTCAAGGATCTAAGGGTCTTGAAAGTAGGCTGCAAAATGACGTTTCAAAGGTATTAAGGATAAACATCTCAATTAGTTAAGAAGTATGCTCTACTCTACTTTTTGCAAAAATATTTACACATCATTTCAAAGAGTAATACTCAGGCTTCCTGCGAGTATTTCTTCTATTATATCCTATTTGTTTCACCTCTATATCAATCTATTCTCTATAGATTTTCATAATAATCACTACTTTATGTTATACACATGTGATATAAAGTACAACCAAAAATATTCCATATTCTACAAATCTTCATATTTAGTCTATTGCAAACATGAGCATTAGATTTAATTCTATGTCATTTCACCTCTATGTCAATCTATTCCCTATATATTTGTTGGTTAATTAAGGCAGTTAGTGAACATGTGAACTTACACGGTGGAATTTCAAAACATAAAACTAACCCTAAAGGATCTCCTAAGAATGGCATGATTGATATAATCTCAATTGAAATGTTCCATAGATGATATAGGTTTATAAAACTTAACAAAAGAAATCGAGCATCTAAGATTAGAGCATTACAATTTGATGTGTACCTTCCCCTTTGGTGCGATAATCCCTTAGAGCAATTTGACAGCACTACATTAGCACAAGCCTCCAAACTGGGATGACCTCTATGATTAGTCCACAAGGACCCCGCCGACCAAAACCTCACGTAGAGGGAGAACTCATCAATTAACAAGCACCTGCTAGACCGCTAGTAGAAAAAACTGAAAAAATAACTAAGAATGCTCTTTCCAAAATAGGAATAAGCCTTTAAAAGAATTCTTCTGAAAGCAGATAAACTCATGAACAATCTTGCAAAAGCTTGCAAAGAAAAGAAGTCAAAACTGAGATGGAAAGCCTGAGCTAAAGTACGAAATATGGAGTAGCTCCTATTTAGAGAAGAAGAGGAGCATCAAATGCTCCCCATTTAGAAATGTGGGATGGGATTTCCCATCCCACACATGCAGGCTAACCACGTGATAATACCCTCTTATGCAGGTTATGTGTGTCGCGTAAGGCAAGCCCGGCTTGTGGCTTGCTGGTGGGCCTGCAATCGCAAGTGCTCTCTAGTGCTTATGGGTCTACAACCAACCAGTTTGCACCTTGGTACTCGTGATGCTACCACAAAGGCCCCACTCATGAACAACCCATGTTCGCGAGGCCCACTCGTAATGAGAAAAATTCCCTTGCTCCGTACATTGGATATTTTTCCTCTCCCACTTATTTATCTGGTCCGACCATTTAACGATCCATTCAAAATGGGTTTGACTCTCCCATTTATTCTCGATATAGACCCCGTCTATAAGTTCTTTATTTAGGTTGGTATAGACCCAATGTGTGTGATCTCATAAGATCTTGAAGTATAAAGCCGCTAGAGGTTAACCTAAACTTGGCTGCCCATCTAGGAACCTTTAGGCTCAATGTTCTAGATCGATATGGAACTCAATAACTTTAGATAATCAAATGGACTTTCTAGCAAAGGCATATGATCCCTCAATACTAGAATGTCATCTTCCTGTGACTTGATTCGGTTTTACAATAGTAACCTACAATACACTCCTTCCATCAGGTTATGTACTATCCAATTTATTGAGCTCGCATAAAGTGTTAGCTCATGTAATAGCCTTAGCTATCCTGGAATTAGACTTGTTCACAAAGAATACCACTTGCCTTTATATATCGAGATTGATTAGAAAACCATTCTATCAATCTCATACTCTGATAAGAGGTTTATAAGTGTGTCACTTCAATAAGAGACCTTAAGGTATAACTCCTATTTTACCACTATATCAAAAGCGATGGATCTCATCTTGACTACTTGGCTTACCGATGAACGATCATCACTATACCCCTAATCACCTGTATCATCCTAATCATTAAGGTATGAATAAGTATGACCCAAAGTATAGCAACTCCCATATAAGGTAACCGGTATCTCAGGTTTAAGAATACTACTACTTAAATAAGACATGACACCAACACATGGATATAGTTACTTTCGAGTGTCTATCTTATAGTGGCATCCAATGTATTACCTAAATACGTTCATGTGTTAACTCAAGGTACCACCTTCAGCTCCTGAGATTAGCTACTTGGATCAAATCCAACGAGTAAGCATATACATGCTAGTTTATCCGCTTCATTGATGTCCAATCTTAATGAAACTATGACTAGGGATATTTGGACCTTTCATAGTAACACGTGTGTGCAGTTCCCACACTACATAGCTCCCACTATGTCCTCTCACTTTTAAGCTATGAAATAGTCATGGACTTTGTTTTATTATATCAATGAACATATATATATATATATATATATATATATATATATATATATATATACACACACACACACACACACACTTAGTAGCATATATATAATAGTAGCGAGATATATAATTTAGAAATAATCATCGATATATAATAAAGATGCCTTATTATGGATAACCAATAATCTGAAACTGTTTGAACATTTGTGACTAATAAAGATATATCAACTGTGAGCATAGGATTTTGTACCAGCTCGCGCGTTCAATGATGACGGCTTTTCGGGAAATTTATCCTCGAATCACACAATTTTCGACCATCCGACGATCTTCATATGGGATTCCTCCTCGGACGATTTACATTATTTAACTAAAAAAAAAAAAAAAAGACATGAGAGTCTCGCGCGAGGCTGCACAAGGCAGCCCGCGCGAGACAGCCTCGCGCAAAGCTGCGCGAGGAAGCCCTCGCGGGACTCCCCGCGAAGGTGCTAGACCACCCTCGCGGGGCACTCCCGCGAGGGTGCTAGGCCACCCACGCGGGAGACTCCCGCAAGGGCCTTTGGCCACCCTCGCGGGGGACTCCCGTGAGGGCCTTTGGCAGCCCTCACAGGGGACTCCCGCGAGGGCCTTTGGCAGCCCTCGCGGGGCTCCCCGTGAGGGTGCTAGTCACCCCTCGCGGAGGACTCCCGCGAGGGCCATTGGCAGCCCTCGCGGGGCACCCCACGAGGGTGCTAGTCACCCCTCGCGGGGAACTCTCGCGAGGGCCTTTGGCCACCCTCGCGGGGGACTCCCGCGAGGGTGCTAACCACCCCTCGCGGGGGACACCCGCGAGGGCCATTGGCAGCCCTCGCGGGCCTCCCCGCGAGGGTGCTAGTCACCCCTCGCGGGGGACTCCCGCGAGGGCCTTTGGCCACCCTCGCGGGGGACTCCCGCGAGGGTGCTAACCACCCCTCGCGGGGGACACCCGCGAGGGCCTTTGGCAGCCCTCGCGGGGGACTCCCGCGAGGACCTTTGGCAGCCCTCGCGGGGCTCCCCGCGAGGGTGCTAGTCACCCCACGCGGGGGACTCCCGCAAGGGCCATTGGCAGCCCTCGCTGTGCTCCCCGCGAGGGCCTTTGGCAGCCCTCGTGGGGCTCCCCGCGAGGGTGCTAGTCACCCCTCGCGGGGGACTCCCGCGAGGGCCTAGACACCCCTCGGGGGGGACTCCCGCGAGGGTGCTATACCACCCTCGCGGGGATTCCCGCGAGGGTCCTTAGCGACCCTCGCGGGAGACCCCGCGAGACTCCTTATTTTGGATTTTTTTTGGGAATTTTTATCTATAAATAGTCGGGTCTTTTTCGATAAACGGGACCG
>CATIWQ010194485.1:0-26402 GCA_949673415.1 Euphorbia schlechtendalii | reverse complement strand
ATTGCAGATTGCAGATTTCATGTTTATGTTCAATGCACCAATTTGGTTTTAGGATGATGGCTAGATTAGACAACACAAATTTAGAGAGGCACATTATGTGTCCAATGAATCCACTCTGAATGTTGAAGTTACATGATTATTACATTGATTGTTTCTCATAAATTATACTTGTTGACTTTTGCTTAATATGAGTAAAAATTTCCCAAAAATCAAAGTTAAAAAAGGTAAGTATTACTTACTTTTAAAACTTAAAAGTTAAAAGGAAGGCGTGAGAAACATTCCATAATACTATGTTAGAATTTTCTGTAAAGAAGATTTAGGATCAATTTGATTATGCTTTCCTAAGCTACTTTTCTGAAAAGTTTCATTTTCAACCTTTTTCTATAAGCAGCAGAGTTGTTTTTGAAAAAAACAAGTCAGACAGTTCATAATTAAATAGTATGAAGAATCAAAATATGTTGTTTAAAACCAAAATATGTACTTCTATTAAAAGTTCATGAGAACTACTTATTCAGACAGTAACTTGAAAAACAATACCAAACAGACCCTAAGAAATGAGAAACACTCTTATAAATTAGAAATATACTACCATTTGCATAGAGTCCTGAGGTTGATAGCTTGACTTGTGTAGAGTATCGACAAAACTAAATTAAGAAATAGAAAGCTTAATGCATTGATCACCTTTTAAATTTATTTAAAAAAATAGTTAATCGTTGAAATTTTAATACTAGTTGATGACACATGTTAATTTATGATTAAAGAATTAAACCAAGTAGAAAGTACATACTATTGTTTATCAAATCAATTCAACAATAAATGTATGATATATTTGAAAATAAAGGATAACAAGTTAAAGAAAACGCATTCGGGCATAATAGAATAAACAAATCACATGAACCACTTAAATTAGATCTTACACCTTGTAGGATGTAAATTCAGCTAGTCCATACAAAAAATACCAACCAGGCGAAATAAAGCTTTCTTCGTCATTTCCAATCCACTTGACAAATTTTACACATCTCTCAATTCTCACCTTCCCCTTTCTCTCTTCGTTGATTCCGCCGTTGTCCGTTTCTGTTCCTTATCCCTTTCTTCTTTCCCTTTATAATGCTCACTCTTCTCTTCATTCCGCCCTCCCCCTCTTTTCAGCCATGAATTCCTCCGCCCTCCATTCCACTCTCTCTAACCGGAAAAAGATCAACGGCGTTGCCTTGGACGGCGTCGATATGGCCGTCCCAACAAAGATTGGCAATGTCAATAGTGGGAACTACACTGTTTATGGGTTTGACCCTTCTTTTATGAGATGGAGGGTTCCAGATGCTGTCAATGTGGTTAAACACCATTGGTTGCCGTGCTTTTTCGCCGTTGGTTTGCTCTTCTTTATGGCCGTTGAATACACTCTTCGTATGGTTCCGGCGTCTTCGCCGCCCTTCGATTTGGGCTTTCTTGCCACTAGCTCCTTCCATCGCTTGCTCTCTTCCTGGCCCGAGCTTAACACTTTATTGGCCGCTCTTAATACGGTACTTTTCTTCAGATTCCCATTTTTTTTCAATTGAAATTATTTGTGTTATGGAATTTGGAAAGATTTGTATCATTGCATTTTCTCAATTGTGAATATTATGCAATAATCTATTGAAAGCTGATGCTTTTACTTGATTCCAATGTTTTATGATGTTAGGTGTTTGTTGGGATGCAAACCACGTATATATTGTGGACATGGCTGATAGAAGGCAGGCCAAGAGCCACCATTTCTGCTCTTTTCATGTTCACTTGCCGTGGCATTCTTGGCTTCTCTACTCAGCTTCCTGTGCCAGAGGTAAACTTCTTGCCTAACACTTTTGTGCCTTTCTTTTCCCATTTAAAAGATTCCGACTTTTTCAGTAAATTTTCTTTTCAAAGATTGATATCATCCATGCAATTAGCTGCTTGATTGGTTTAGTTTATGAACAAGTCTTGTAACAATGGCACAACAACCGTTTTAGTTAATATGTGAAAGATTAGATCTTTTTTATGAAAATAGGTGTTTGTGTGTGTTATGGTAGAAGAGGTGGATAATTCAGTGATGGTGTTTGACTGAATCAGGGATTTCTAGGATCGGGAGTGGATTTCCCGGTAGGGAACGTGTCATTCTTCCTGTTTTTCTCAGGACATGTTGCTGGTTCAATGATAGCATCGTTGGATATGAGAAGAATGCAGAGATGGGAGTTGGCTTGGACTTTTGATGTGCTTAATGTTCTACAAGTTGTGCGGTTGCTCGGCACTAGAGGCCACTACACCATTGACTTAGCTGCAGGTGTTGGTGCGGGGATTCTATTCGATCTATTGGCAGGCAAATATGAAGAGATGAAGAGAAAAGAAAAACACAGCGCCAAAGAAGCTTTCTTTAGCTGAAGCATTGTATTATAGTTGTAGTTGACCATGTCACAAGATTTGGTGCAATGTTTCTTAATTGGAAAAGCTAATCTCAGTGGTCTTTTTGCAGCATGTTTTTTATTTATTTGTTTATTCTATTATATATTCTCCAGATAATGATAAAGATGACAACTTTGTGGCATTTCAGATATGAAATGGTTGGTTATGAACTGGGAAAGTATAATTTCAGTGACATGCTTGCTGTAAGGGTGTAAATGGATGTGCTTGGTATTAATTACAGTATTACATCAAGAATGTGTAATTGTAGAGTTGACTAATAATCACTCATCCAATTCAACAGGGCATGATCCATCATCTAAATTGGCAAGTGGGTTGTACAAGTGAGAACTTGGATCCATACATCCTTCAACTATATTCAAATTGCAACGGTCCCCCTGCAGTTTTCATTCCAGTTCCAAAACTGATCAGCCTTGCTATAGATTGCAAGAATATTAACAAGAATCATAGAGTATAATTACTACTTACCCCTTCGAGTGTCAAGTTCCCGGCTATACTACATCGTTCCACAATTATGCTCGTGTCTGGGAATATCGCTCTATCACAAGCACCTTCTTTACTCAACTCTTCAGTCAGACCCTGTAATTTTCCAGTTACAAATTTTGTAACTTTAACATTGTAATCCTTATTTGGGGAATATGGCAAGGCGTTTTGTGACATTACCTCGTTGAAGAATTCGATCGGTCTGTTCTTCCATGGCTTGGGAACTTGAAACTGCAGCCTGTAGGGGCCATCCCATTCAGCTCCGTTTGTGAACGAGAATATCAAGTTCACAGCTGCAATAATGGAATTTAAAAGGTCAATTGAACGAGATTGTGTATCAGGCCATTGATGATTACAAAGTTTTGTGAAATTATGCAGACCATGCTTAGGAATGCAGATTTGGATAGTATAGATTGGGGGATCAGCTTTGCCTCTGCTTTTCTTGAGCATTGCTCTTGGCTCACCACCACACATAATTGGCTGATTAAAACCTCCTGCAAAACATAAATATTTTAGCAAGTTAAAAAGATTAGAGCTTTCAATGAAATACTAAGAAAGATTAGAGCTTTAGAAAGTACCATTGAAGCCAATCCCATAATTTTCATTTGGGGAAAGGTTTGTGGCAGCTGGATTGTAGAAAAGTTTTAGCTTCTCTCCCTGTCGATATTTTGCAAATGGCGCACCATTTTTAGAACAAAAACTCGCGATAACTTGAATAGAATAGAATCAAGCTAGTTGTTAACATTTAACTTACAGAAGCTGGAGGAAGACCGTTCATGGTTTTCCAGTACACAGGAGCTTTTCCAAGTTCAAACATTGCCCAGCTAGGCAGTGCATACCTAATAAAATGTAACTCATAATCAGATCATTCCATCATCAACACTAAAACATAGACAACAAGCAATTGTTTTAAATGAAAACACTTATACATCATGTGATAAGTTTTAACTAAGAGTCAGTTTTCGAAAATTAATTCGCTCCAAAACGAACTTTTGACTATCAATTTCGGTTTATAACCTTAACTTTTTTTGTCTATTCAATTCAAAGTGATAATGTTGGCATTAGAAATAGAAACTACCAAACTGGTACCTATCAATACACACCATTAAACATATGTTCATACTTTAAAGTGTCATTCTTGGGTCAATTAGACCAAAAATTGGCAATTAAAATGACCAAATTGATATTTGAGAACTAATTGATCTTTATCCTGCTATGTTCACCGTAAAGGAGACATCTTTCCTTAATTTTTACTGAAAACAAAGAAAAAAGTTCGTGTTTTTGTGCTTGTGATTATGCTGTGATGAGATGAGAGAACTCATACTCGGTAATTTCTTCAGATGGAGGAGCGGCGGTAACAGTGGCGGCAGCACTCACTTTTGTACTGAACTTGACTGTTCTTCTCTTTGTTGAACATCTCATTGGCATTGGGCAACCCAAAAAATTACTACCTGCGCACTCAGAAATAAACATTTTCAGACCAAATTCTACAACTGGAAGCTAGTTTTCTGAATCTAAAGCCAATTAAAATCTCAGCTTATGAAAGTTGTTCACCAAAATTGGATCGACAAATAAAAATAATAATTATCAATAAGACAAACTGCAAAAAGAATCAATGGAATTGATGAACATCGAAACTGACCAAGATTAGGGGTTGCAGGTAATGAGGCAGGTTGGGTTGCCAATTTAAAGAAGGAAGCACTTGTCGCCGCCATTGATTACACTTGTTTTTAGCTTTCAACCACCAACAAAGGAGGAGCAAAAAGGTAGCAGCTTTATCTTCTGGATTTGAGCTGTGTCTATTGATTAGAGATGCAAGAATTCAAGATAAAGCTATATAGTAAATCAACCACAAACACATGTTACAAATATCTGTAATGTAGATGAAAAATGACAAAACTCAATCAAACATATCTCAATATCTTCTATTCCCACAAAATATCTAGACACAAGTTACCAATTGAATCTCAGGAGCAAAGACATATGGACCATTTTGGAGGTTTCCGTAGGTCCAGTACAAATATAAGAGCTTGGGCTCAAAATTTTGGACTTATATGGATCATTAAAAAAAACATTTGAGTGCAAAGATACACTACACAACAAAACATGTATTAAGTAAGATGCATGCTAAATACATCAATACCTCTCGACTTGATCATAATAGTCAGATATCACTTTTAACTTTTAAGAAAATCCAACTACCCTTCTTATGTTGGTAAAAAATGAACCAGCTAACCGTCTCATGTCCATTTGCCCAGTTCAACGCAGAGATTGCAAAGCCACACGTGGTGGCATGGAAAAAAGACAAAAAAGTTGAACATGTGAGTTCCACTCCGTGTCGGAATAATAAATTGATTAAAATCAAATTATTTCTATCATTATATTTTTCTCAATCCCTATGTTTGCTTCCGTTCTTCAACATTCCCCCTCAAATTTTCTCTTCAAGAGAAATCATAATCCTTTTCATCTTAGATTCTAAATATGAAGTTGACGGTGGAGCTACTTTTGTAACATAACAAATTGAAGAAGTGCGAAAAGGATAACGAAGGTGTGCGATTCATCTTAGATTCATATTAGGTCTTTGCAGAATGGGTTCGATGATGGATTAATAGAAGTCATTTCACTGGCACAAATGGATTACCGTGGAAGATATCTTAGATCCACGCACACCTTAACATGTTGGGATGAAGAAGGGGAAGTACCACAGACACTACCTAATCGCCAGGTAAAGCTTGTGTTTTCATTATTGTTATTTTCATCACCTCAATCTCGTTTCTATTTCTTTTACATTACAACAATCTTTTACATTCTAATTTCAGCTATTTCTTTCACACATCCTAAAATATTGAGGCCTTCTTACCTGCTAAATACCCTATAATATTAATTACTTTTCATTACTCCTCGTAAAAATGACACTTGGTCTTGCCTCGTACTACTAAAAACGATCTAGTGCACTTGCTAGGTTCATTTAGGTATCAACACAATCCAATCATTGATGCGCAAAATTAATCTGTAAGTCTGCGAGATTAAACCGTTAATGAATTTCTTGCAAAGTCTTGATCTTAAATCTGATTCAATCTTGCGAGATATGGAGCGCGCTGCTACGCGACATTATCTAATATGCTTGAAGTACTAGTAGTAGCAGAATGATGCAATTCTTTCTGAAATGCGACGAGACTGTTCGTTGTTTTTGGATTTTAGCGTTGACATTAGCTTTTCCCTTGGACCACATATATGATTTCAGCGCTAGATCATCTTAGTAACTTGAAATGCATCAACTATGAGTATTGCATTCTATGAATAAAGAGTTAAAAGCATACAATATTATAATAGAGTAACTACTAAACACTCAGCATAAAAGGTAAAAGACAAGAGCTGAGTTTAAATTATGTTTACCGTGTTGAGTTAGTATAACGCACCAATCTGTGTTAGCGATTCAACCTAAGCCTTTTAACTTAGGCAAGACTAGATAAACTAATTTTAACTAAGTTTAATTAACTCAAGTAAAAAGCTAACTACAATCTTTACTTATAAATTGTTGTCCTTCCTTTTTCACATCATAAAAAACTATAACTCAAGATTGCTGAACAATCTTTAAGTTGGGTTCAACAAAAAAGTTTCCCTTTTGTCTGTTCAAATAATCTTATGAATGATTGTACCCTAGTCATGGATTGCACTATATCATTGCAATTGTTTGTGAGTTGTGACACATAAAACTATATATATATATATAGTTTATGTGTTGCAATCACAATGATCTCGGTCTTATTTGATATGCGACAAAATAATAGTTTCTATATCTCTTGTTTGATATGGTAACATTCAATGAGTTCAAATGATTATCGATATCAACTTATCACGATGATCCCTTAAATTAACAATATCATTCAAACTGATGAATCAATGACCTGATAGTAAAAAGGAAAATATCTATTATATCGAGTTATGTTAATTATCATGTAAAAGATACCTCATAATTAACAATTGAACTCAACTTTCTAACGAAATGCCTAGATATCATTCCATCTGACATAGAGGTATATATTAAAGGAAATTAACATTTTATGTGTTCCAACATTGAGAGTTTCAAAGCTAAAAGACAAGAATTAAGAAATGGTAGAATGTGTTGTATATTATAAGCATATAAGGGGGCCATGGTACATAAGCACGGGAAGCACAAACCCACACAAACACCATCATTATTGTGGAGTCCTAACTGGTATGTTGTGGTAAATATTATTTAATTATTATAACCGCCTTGTAATTAGAAACAATATTGTTTCAATCAAATGCCTTGAAAAGTTTTATCAATTATTCTGATACTAATAAAATAGGTTCAATATTATAAGTTAAATAAATAAAATAAGGTTCAAAGGCTCATTACTCAATAATATGCTTACGTCATTCCAAGGCCGCATGCTTCTTTCTACTCTTCTCACTTCTTCCAATTTACCTCATGCCAATATAGAAAATATCAACATTTATTTGTAGTTACTATATGCTAAGAGGCGTCAATACTTGTTTTTCTTGTTCTATAAATCATGCAATTTATTTATTTTTTACTTATCCAATTTTAGTACAATAGTTTAACGGATAATTGAGGTTAGACAAGTCCATGCAAAACGTGTTAATGCTTCAAATGATCGTTGTTTTGTCATTTCAGCTTCTTTGTGTAGCTACATGAACATTTAATGTATTAAATTAAAGATATTATGCATCAAATAGGCAGTATACGTATCAGGAATCAACAACAAAAATTAAATAGATAAGCATCAAATCAACAATATTGATAGATCACAAACTAAAAAGAATTTGAATTAGTCTGTACTTCAAAACTCTTGATATTTGATGAAAAGGATTTGATATTGGTAAAAAAATCGGCAAACATTGCAGGAGAGTATTTCTTGCACTTCAAATTAACTTGTTGCATACAATAATAGTAATCTTGAAATCTCGCTTAACCCATGAAGCTATGAATAGTTCAGTTAATAAAATCACTAAACATTGATATGTCTTAACAAGAGAGTGATTTGTGTTTAAAACTTTAAACTCCGTAAAAAGGCTTAGTTGTAAGACGATTACAGAAAAATGGTTCGATAAATTGCAAAATATCAATGAGAAGAAGTCTATGAATATATCTTTACTCCCGTGAACTTGGGGAGGGGTAAAATACATAGTCTACCGTGATCTTCAAGAAATAAAATTTGGTTACAAGTAAGGGACAAAGGGACAAATTGTTATAGACTATTAGACTCGGTCAATAGTTCAAACTTTACCATCTTTTCACTTGTAAGATTTAAAATTTTAGTAAGGCATGATATGTGTTACAGTGTACATACATATATCTTTCAAATTCATAAAGTCATTGATGTGCATATGCTTTAGTTTTAGATCTATTCTCTATTCCTAAATCGTCTCAATCTCTCCTTAAATTCTCACTTGTATATTTATGATATATAAGAAATCTCACATTAAAAATAAATAATATAATTTATTGGTAGATTCAGGTGGTTCAATATTAGTAATTGCACTTTAGTGGATTACAAGTGTGTTTTTTTTTTTTTTTTTTTGAAAAACGGATTACAAGTGTATTATATACCTTTAATTGATTATATGCTATATTATCATCATAACTCAACGTATATACTCACTTATGCAAACAAATCAAATGCAGAAGTGCCCAAAACTAACAAGATTGGTCTCCTCAAATAAATTTATTGAAAACAAAACTTAACAGCTCGCGACTATATCTTTTGAATGAATAAAATATAATTAAGAAAAATTAAGATTTATGGTTTAGTAAAACACAATTACATACATCTTTACCTAAAGCTCTACTACGGATCATCGGTAGTTGATCAGATTTCATATAATGGGGATTTCCAACACCTCCCTCTACCATTATATATTTTTAATTGTTATTAATAATATGGCGTATAATTAATAGAGGTTGCTTACGTCAAAACAAAGTCGACAGAAATGATGTGAGTATGTCTAGGATTTAATAAAAAAAAACATATGCTTCATAGCCCAAATTATATATAATTTATGTATGATTAATAATGCTAAGTTCCATCATGCATGGTGCCAGGTTTACTTAATAATTATTTAGGAACCTTTTTTTTTTATAGTTTTGTATGGTCTTACTACAATTTGTCCAAAAGAAAAAAACCCAAAAAGCACAAATAAAGGAAAGGAAGAAAAGCCATGCTTGGACTGAAATGCAATATACAATAATTAATTTGTACTTTTCATACAATTGTTTTGGTGAGAGTTAAGCAATGCCTTTTCTTTATTACTCTAAACCTTTAAGGACTATTTCCTCCTTTATATGAAACAAAGTTTTTGAACTTTGATACTTGATTCTCAATAATTTTTCTGTTTAGTTTCCTATCTTAATTTCTTCAATCTTATTTTAACATTTTGTTTATAATTATTTTCATTTTCTCAATATTAATTAGATTCGAATCATAACAAAATTAAGGGTTTCATTCTACTTAACGTAAGTGCAGGTTTTTTTTAAATAATAAATAGTTTCTGTAACAACAAAACATAAAAAATTGTAACAGTTAAATTAAACAAAATAATTTTACCAACTGAATGTAATTTAATTAGTATATACACTCTCTAAAAATTCATATTTGTAAAAAAAGAAAATGGTTTCTCGTAATAAGCATAAACAATGAATCATCTTGCCACGGTCAGCACATGCCACAAACTATTTTTGTTTATTGGCCTGTGTAGTTTTTATCATTTAATTATATTAATTTTACTTCCATAACACACCCACAGCATTTTTATTCAAAAAGAAGAAGAAAGAAAAAAAGGCCAGTCTGAGAAAAGAGAAAAGGTAAAAAGAAATGTTAAATTGGCAGCTAGTGCAGTGATTAGAAAGTGAAAAGATAATTTTTAAAATTTATCTTAAGGAAAGTACTGTGCTTAACATTTAAATTTAATGGTAAAGAATTAAACCTTACATTATAAGCTAGTAGGGGAGGGTGACTGACAAGTAACCGGCTGCAGGCAGTTGTCGGGGTTCAACGCCGCACTAGCCTGCTAACGCTGGTAGCACGCGAGGTGACCGGTTAATGGAATAGAAGGTCACCAACCTCCTGTCTAACATTTACCTCGGTTTACCATCTTCACGTCCCCTTTTCCTTTTATTCACTCTTCTCTTCTAACGCGTGACTTTCACTTTCACCCCTAGTCCCTAATTAACTTTACTAATTACCACAAAACAGTCCAACCTATGACTTCTATTTATTTTTGTGTTTTGGTTTTATTACGAAATTCTCAAATATATATCATGATAAATTAGTTGCATGACAACAATGTTCTATCATGAAATAAACAAAGACTAGTTTTTATTTTTAAGTTAACAAAACTAGGGTTACATACCTGTTGAGATATCCCAAATCCTATGAGAAATTGTTCCAATGTAGATGATTATTTTTTTCCATAATTTATTCCCGCAATTTTAACAAGGATGTGGATAAATTGTTAACTTTCAAATCGAGTCTCCTTTTTAGTATCTTATCAAATTTTAATAAGCCTGAACCAAGTTTTGAACATGATTTAATCTTAATATTCAGTTAAGAATTTCACTCTTAATTCGCTCATTTATTGCAAACCAGTTTATCACATTCTTTCAGGAACTTTGTAATAGTTTTGATGTAATGTAAAATACATTAAGTTTTGCTTAAACAAAATACTTTTAAATTTACATGTTTAATATATGTTTTAGTCATCATTATATAATGAATCGCTTAAACTTATCCTAATCAACTTACCACAAATTAAAATGATAAAATATAGTTACAATTGCTTTAACTTTATACACAAAATATCCTTAATTAATAATGAGTAAAAAAAGTAATTAAGCTAATTTACAACTTTTTATTTAACTTATATATAATTTTGTCCACAAACCTCTAATCGAGCTTGCTTACGAATTTTCTCCAAGTCGAGCACCGCTTGTAAACGGCTCAACACGCATCTACAACTCTACTTAATTACTAACATAACATATCACATGCATGCTGCGCTAATAATATCATCACATTCAATTAATATAAATTTATTAAAAGTACTATTATTTATAATTAGAGACTCTAATAACAACTTTCTTTTACTAATTCATCTTCCAAAATTTCATCCAATACACTAATTTTTTTTTCTATAAATGACAGAAGTATATGTAAAAAAGAACTAGGACATTATTTAAAACATCTTACTACCTCCATTTTTTAATAATTTTCTTTTCTAGGGTCTTTGAAATTTTTATAAATAAGCGTCGTTTTAGGATTTCAATGCACATTTTAACCATTTTACCCTTACTTAATGCACATTGAAAATGACAAAAAAAATAAAGCATCCAATTAACTTTAAAATGAACAAAAGTCATTGGGGTAAATAAGTATTTTTATCATCCTAATTAATGTGATATTGGTATTGAAAAACAACCTTAAAATGACAATTATTTAAAAATGGAGAGAGTAATTACCATGGTTTTCGGAACCTGACCGGTCATCGAACCGATGAAGAGGGTGGTTCATGGATTTAAGGTTCAACCGGATTAAATCGGTGGTCGAACTGGATTTTCTAAAAATTGAAAAAATATTATTTAAATAAGGTATGGTGAATTTATTTACACAATACACTAAATAAATAAAGTAAATACGTAATTTAAAACTAAGTAAAAGTTTTATATAGATATTATAAAAGAAATATAAGACAAATATGTATAAAATAAATGTTGTAGTTGAGTGGTATGCATAATGGATAACAAGCTGAAGGTCCTGAGTTTGATTCCTGCATATTGCAAAAAATTTAAAAAACATTATTTTGAACAAGAATAAGTGAACTGACCGGTTCAACGTCCGGTCTTTGACTAGACATTGAACCGGGTGAAAACCGACCGGCCTGTCTGGTCCTGTTTTCAAAACCATGGTAATTACTATAAGTTATAGTAATTGTTTTTTATGAAGAATTAATTAATAGTAGAATAAACTGGATGGTGATTTTCATACTGGTACAATTCAAATTAATTAAGCAGGAGTAATGTAGCGCTTGAAAAGTGAGACACACAGATTAGTCTAGGAAAAAAAGATCATAACAAATACTTGGGATAAAGCAACAAACAATAAAGACAATTAACTGCTAATTATGTTTAATAAGGACTAAAACTATAAAGTAATGGCGTGTGCAGGACAGTGGGAAGCATGGTGTAAACTCTTAAAACCTGTGACTTTTTTAAAACTTCTATAAATAGCAGGTGGAAATATCCACTTCCAATTCCAAACCTCAACTTATAACAAGTTATAACACTTTTTCTTTGTCCTCAAAATCCCCTACCAAAACTACTCCAAATTCCACTGAGAACCTCTTCTGTAGTACTGTCAATTTGAAGTGCAACATTCATATATATTTATATTATCACAAACAAAAGCAGGCAAAACGGGTCTTCCAGTGTGGATGCTTGGGTTGGGTGCTGATCGGTTGCGAACCGATATGAATCGTTCACTTGCACTACTCTTTCACCAGGTGAATTTCAAACCAACTCAAAATGGTTTTTTTTTTTAAAAAAATTAGGATTGAATAATTGTAACAATTGTGAATAATGTTACTACAGGGTGTGTTGGATGAGCAATTCTTGCAGCTACAACAACTCCAAGATGAAAGTTCACCCAACTTTGTATCACAAGTAGTTAATGTCTACTTCCACGAGTCCGAAAAGCTCTTGAGAAGCCTTCGAGGGTTACTGTAAGTCTTTAATCATCATTTTTATTCTACTTTTTGTTACATTATTTATTTATGTTGATAATGTTGAAATATTACGGGAATTGAATGAATGCAGGATGGATAGAGAGCTCTTGGATTACAATAAAATGGAAATACATTTGAATCAATTTATGGGAAGCAGCTCGAGCATTGGCGCTAAACGAGTCAGAAATGTTTGCCTTGCCTTTCGAGCCGCTTCTGATCAAAACAACCGCTCTGGGTACATAACATTATATGTGCACTCCTTTTTTTAAATTTATAATACACCTAAATTTGACAGACGTTGCAAATTTTTTTTTAATTTAAAATTTCAGGTGCATGAGAGCTTTGGAGGTGCTAGAGCATGAGTACTGTTACCTAAAGAATAAAATGCATGAACTGTTTCAGGTAATTCATGTGGATACTATAGAATAACGATAAACATGTTGTGTTAGGTTCAAATATTCACTTTTTACTTTTACACCTTTTTTTTGTGTCTTGCTGTAATAGTAATTTCTTAAACAAAAAACAAGAAAATGTGCAAACTTTTATGTAACAGTCTGCTTGTCTCTTGTTTGGTACAAATGCAGCTTGAGCAGCAGAGAGTACTGGCAGCTGGAGTTAGGTACCCAATGCAGAATTGAATACTCTTTTGGAATGTCCCTTTTCGCTAACATCTCTTCAACTATACAATTGGAGCCCAACTATTACTTGACATCTTGCTGCAAATTCAAGCCATTTGGCATCTATATATATATATATATAAATTAATGTAGAGTTATTAATGTTTTTGTTGTTCTTATTTTAACTGTTTTGATGCAGGGAGTGTATTAAGATTCTAATATATGTGATAAACTGATAAAGATATAAAAAAAAAACAAGAAAATGCAAGATACAAGGAAAAAGTAATTATTCGTTAACATGTTGTGTTCTGGATACGAACATGAAAAAACAATATTTAGTTTAATCCAAGATAACTCAAAGACAGCAACATCAGAAATAATTTGAAACTCAATTTTTGTGCTTGAACGAGCAATATATGATTGATTGTTTATATTCTGGCTTCCATGAAATTAAACTAAAGCCTAGCCTTCCAGCCGCCTGAAAAATACGTTGAAAATTCCAGAATAATATACCTTCCTAATTGGCGCTCCGCAAATATGTTAAAAAGTACCCCCTCCGTTTTAAAATAACTGTCACTTGAAGGTTGTTTGGTAATACCATGGCTACATTAATTAAAGCAAGAAAATACTTATTTACCCCTACAACATTTGTTAATTTGAAAGTTGATTGGATACTTTATTCTTTTTATCATTTTCAATGAACATTAAATATGGGTAAATTAAAGAAAATATATAAAAATGTACATTAAAATCCTAAAACGACAGTTATTTTGAAATTTTTCTAAGTATTACAGAGGGACTAGTTTTTAGCAAAGTTTTTTTTTATTGTGTGCTAATATAGTCCTAGCACTGCCACAGTGCCACAGCTAGTACACGACAAGGTTAACTAGTAGCCAAATTTCGAGCCAAGAACAAATTGCTTTGTTCCAGTGCCATGCTAATGATGATTTTGACATGCTCTTTATTCCTTTCTTGACGTGAATCAAGGAACACCGATTATTGAGCATAAAATTGATAAAGACTTGGAATTGAAGTGAGAAGATCATTTTCTAATTACATTTACAAAGTCTAAATCAAAGAGTGTTCAAGAAGTTGTAAATGAGCAATTCGAAGAGATTTTGATGATTTCGAATTCAACTCAAGTTTCAACAACTTCCAGTAAGATCAGCTTAAGAAGAGATGAATAATTCCTATTTTGGATTCAAGTATTGAAGAAGAGTTCGAGACTTGGTCTAAGTATAATTAACTTAAGAGAGCTTTGGACACGCATGTGTAAGTGACATGTTAACCCATTAGGATCTTGGCTTATTCTTATTAGATCAAGAACATGATGGATGAAAATAAATGGGCTGCCTGCATATTAAAGTTTTTAGTCAATTAGATTTTCTTTTATTATATTCTTATTTAGGAATTTTAGTTTCCTGGTTAGTTTTTATTTCATATTAGAGTAGGATTATTTTCTTATGCATTAAGGAATTCAATCTTAAAGCGATTTTGATTTTAGTATTTTATTTTTAGGCAAATACTACATATAATTTCGTGCCTTAAGAATAGTAGTATCATATATAGACATCTTTTTATTTGTATTAGATAGTTTTGATGACTAATAAAAATTTCACATTTCCGTTGTGGAATTTTAGCTTCTTCTTTAAGTTCGAGTGATTGTGATTTTGTTCTTGAAGTCTTATTTTGATTGTGATAAATTGTTGTGGCTAGGCAATTGAGAATCAACCCCATATCAGATTCTTTCATCCAATTCGAAATGTTGTGTTAACTATATGTTAGCTTGATTGTTTGTTTTATTTGCTAGGATTGGTTATGCTATTGCTACCTTTTTATCTCATACTCTGATTTTCTATCTTCTTATTTGTGCTTCACTTTAAGCTCACTATTGGGAACTTCCACGTCAAGATGGTAATTTCAATATTACTAAACTTACAATACCCTCTCTCCAAGGTTCAAGTAAATTGAATTTTAACAATATATTTCATGCTCGTTGTCGTGTCCGAGAGAAAATATGTAGTATGATTGTGGATATTGGTAGTCCTTGTAATATTGCTAGTACTACCATGGTTGAGAAGTTGAATCTGCCCACAATTAGACATCTAAGGCCTTATAGACTTCAACTTAATGATAGTGATGAGGTGAAAGTGACTCGACAAACCTTGTTCGATTTTGCGATTGGTAAATTTCATGATCAAATTTTATGTGATGTGGTACCTATGCAGTCATGTCATCTACTTTTAGGTCGCCCATGGCAGTTTGATCGTCAGGCCATTCATAATGGACAATTGAATAAAATCACCCTTATTAAGGAAGGAAAACGTTACACCTTGTTACCTTAAACACAAGAGCAAGTTTGCCAAGATCAGCTTCATATTCAAAATTCAAAATCTAAGGAAGGGGTTTTGGTTAAGGTGAAAGAAAAAAAGAGTAGTACGATCAGTAAAGGTGAGAAGAAAGAAAAGGTTAGTGGGGTGAGCGAAGTAGTTTTGAGAAGAGAAGAAGGTAAGAGCGTCAAAAAAGCCGTTACTTTTACTGCCAACACGAGAGATTCAAAGCTAGATAAAACTACTAATTTTAAAATGTTTTCATTTCATTGCAATGCTTTTAGCTTTGTTGTAACTAAATTTGACAATTCTCTTCCTAGTGTGGTTTTCTGTTTGTTGCAGAAATTCAATGATCATTTTCTAAAAGAGATTCCATATGAGCTATGTCTTATTCGAGTGTTTAAAGATTTGATTCATTTTGTGCATGGACCATCTATACTGAGTCCTCCAATTTATATGAGAAATTTTGAAGAGACGAACACACTCCAAAGAATGTCAAAGAATTTCTTGACATTGCTCATGATTCGAGGGCGAATCATTTTTAAAGAGAGAGGGAATGACGTGAATCAAGGAACACCGATTATTGAGCATGAAATTGATAAAGACTTGGAATTAAAGTGGGAAGATCCTTTTCTAATTACATTTACAAAGTCTAAATCAAAGAGCGTTCAAGAAGTTGTAAATGAGCAAATCGAATAGATTTTGATGATTTCGAATTCAACTCAAGTTTCAACAACTTCTAGTAAGACCAACTTAAGAAGAGATGAAGAATTCCTATTTTGTATTCAAGTATTGAAGAAGAGTTTGAGACTTGGTCTAATTATTTGGACACGCATGTGTAAGTGACATGTTAACCTATTGGGATCTTGGCTTATTCTTATTGGATCAATAACATGATGGATGAAAATAAATGGGCTGCCTACATATTAAAGTTTTTAGTCAATCAGATTTTCTTTTATTATATTCTTATTTGGGAATTTTAGTTTCCTAATTAATTTATATTTCAAATTAGAGTATGATTATTTTCTTATGCATTAAGGAATTCAATCCTAAAGCAATTAGGATTTTAGTATTTTATTTTCAGGCAAATACAACATATAATTTCGTGCCTTAGGAATAGTAGTAACATATATAGACATCTATTTATTTGTATCAGATAGTTTTGATGATTAATAAAAATTTCAGATTTCCGTTGTGGAATTTCAGTTTCTTCTTTAAGTTAGAGTGATTGTGATCTTGTTCTTGAAGTCTTATTTTAATTGTGATCAATTATTGTGACTAGACAATTGAGAATCAACCCCATATCAGGTACTTTCATCCAATTCGAAAAGTTACGTTAACTATATGTTATCTTGATTGTTCGTTTTATTTGCTATGATATATTGGTTATGCTATTGCTACTTCTTATTTTACACTCTAATTTTAAATCTTTTATCCTATCTTTCTATATTTCATAAACCTCAATTCACGATCGAGAAATTCATTGAGTTCGACGTAGCCGGATTCACATCATTTCTAATTAACATTAATTAAAGCCACTTAGTGGCTATAATTTGCAACATCTTGACTGTTACGCTGAACTAATGTAGAGTTTTGACTATTTTGAATTTTGATTCAAGTAGAATTTGATCAGTGTGAGTTTGACTGAAATTGAATGAGAGGTTAAAATAGTTTTTTTTTTTTTTTTGAAGCAAAGAGGTTAAAATAGTTGATTTTGGTATTTTTGTAATTAATGAAGTCGCAGTAGTTTGTCCAACAGAATCAGCTTTTAATCTATCCAATGTGTAAACTATTGCAGTCTACAAATTCCATGAATCAAAATCAAGTGAGAATCTTTAATTAAAAGTCGTCTGAATGAATGCATTGACTGGCCAGCACTGCAATTAGATAGGGTAGCTCGAGGCATCATTTTTTGAGTTGAAATTTGACATTCTCACCTTCTATTTTTGCTTTGGAACTTTACTCCTCTAAATTCTGTTCCAAATTTTCAACTCTTGACTTGACTTTTCTTTCTGTTTACTTACAAGTGGAATACTTTTAAGTTTAACTAATGCCCCACGTGAAAACAAATACGTCCGGTTTTTATAATAAGGATAGGATTTTGTGCATTGAATGATAAATACGTAGTCACTTTTTTATAACGGGCAAGGTGCACAGGACCCGATTCTCAATGTAATATCTCCCTCAACATCTGCCAACAATGTATTTGTTATTGTTAAATGATTTTTTCGGTATCCACTTTCTAAGTATCGATACTAAATGAGACTATCAAATCAACGAGTGTATAAAATCCGTTCTCAACATTTCCAAGATATGTTGTTAATTTTACCTTCATTTTTAAGGGAGTGTTAATAAATTCCGTTTTCTGTTTATGACCACCAAGATCCATACACAAGATTTATGAATTTTCTTAGTGTTTAATTGACTATAAATTATGAATTCAATTACAAAACTTAATGATTATTTGAAAGATTGAAATTTGAATTCTTTTAAACGAAAGAGAAAAAAACCCATTAATTTTGGTCTCAAACTTCACGAGCCTGAGAGAAGTTTTGCTTGAAATGGAAAGCTTGAGACTTAAAAGATGGAAAATTGTGATTAAAGGCTAGTTTGACAAAATTTCCGGTTACTAAAATTGTATATACAGAGATTAGAGAAAGCTTGAGAGGAGCTTTATGGGACTTGAAAAATGAATGTTAAATCATCACTACTACAAGAAATTTATCATGTTATGATTAAATTTATTTGTCACAAAATGCTGAATCTTTTTTTATTGACAACGTTGAAATTTGAAACTATCAATTGCAGCAGTCAATGGAACTTGAAACAAAGTCAAAAAAGAAGAATTTGTGTTGAGATCATTGAAATTGGTTGTTAAATAATTTTATCACTTTTTCATAAGGTTGTGTACATCTGATTTGTTATGCAAATTTCTCTCATGTCTCTGGATTTGTTGGACTCTGAGAAGCAGGATATATTCAGAAACTAGGCCAATGGAATGGATCATGTTAAGGACTGGGATATATAGCACGAACACAAGAACACAAATGTAGAGAATATATTAACTTATATCATGGGATCCAAGTAGGGGTTCCTACTAGGGATGACAATGGGCCGGATTTGGATCTCATTTGGACCCATATTTCCATCATTTCAAGGTTGGCCCAAGGTACATGGTACTTGTGTCAGCCTTGAAATGATGGAAATATGGGTCCAGATCAGATCCAAATCCGGTCCATTGCCATCCCTAGTTCCTACAAGAGAGAAAAGGCGTCAGAAGGGTTATGCTGGGCTGCCTGCGTAGCCATTCCGATGCTAAAACCAGGTTTCGGTGAAAGGAATATATAGAGAAAATGATGAGAGAATTAGTTTGTTACCTTGGGGAGTGGTGTATTGTTATATAATGATTGAGAATGATGAGGTGGCTAAACTACCTCTGCCACGTGTTCCTTGGAGTATTGGCAAAGTTTGGTTTGTGGGCTTGGATTGGCAAGGACTCTCTGACTAGGCTTGATGTGATTTAATCAGGTTGTGGGCCTTAGGCCTTTGTATGAGTATTTTATAGGATATTTGTCAAAACATTTATTGTTTTTCCAAATCATTTACGATCCATGTTTACTCAATCACATATTAGCTCATTTTAAATGTTCCTAAATATATAAAACTATTCACATTTCCACCCAAACCTAATTGCATATTCACATTCTTCATTCTTCTCCTCTCTTTTGATTCCATTCCCGACTTTCAATCTCCTTTCATCAATGACGATTTCGATTCGTCCCTCTCTTCCTCTCCTTGTGATGGCAACCACCGCTGTCAACTCCCCTGCATCCACCCATATTCGCTTCCGTCCGATCTGCTTCTGCCTTCATCCATGGGTTCCTTCCTTTCCAATCGCATCTCCTCCTTCTCCTCTTATCGTTGTTGCTCCTCTTCTTGTCGCCGCTTCTCCTTCAGTCTCTTCGCCAACATAGGCTGCTCCTCTTCTTGTCGCTGCTTCTCCTTCAGTCTCTTCGCCAACATAGGTTGCTCCTCCAATCATCGACGCTGCTCCTCCACTCGTTACTCATCTTCTTGCAATTTCATCTTGCTCTTTCATTTCTTCTAGTTCTGTTTTGTTCCATTAAAATTGACATGATTTAATCGTAGTGAAGAAGATGAGTAGTAGAATTAATTCTTTTGGTCCATCTATTTGATTTCTAACATTATGCATTCTAATATGATTTCAATATGTAAAGTGTTTTACCATGTTTCTAATAAATTTCTAATAGGATTTGAGCTGAAACGCATATTATTTGAAAATCAATCTACTAGAATCCTGCTAACAAGAAATCTGTTATAAGACATATAAACAATTTACCAGGCTTCTAACATATATTCTAATGGATTTCTAACATAAAAGATGATTCCGTAAATGAGTTTCGGAAAATATATTTTTTGTAAATATTTCTAAAACTGTTGTTTTTTTGTAAATATTTTGTGTAAAGATAACCAAACCTGTTTTATACAGGGTGATATTATAAAGGAACAAGAAGTGGCTGGTTGCTGTTGCTTTAAGGTGTTCTTAGATCCAGGGGGAGAGCTGCGGTAGCTTCGTATTGACACCAGTTCTCGAGCTGCTTATATATTCTTCGAAAAATTCTACATACGTTTCTTTAGTTGCTCAATATACTACGAATTTTTTTAGAAATTTTTACAGTACCCACGATGAAGAAGTCTTGTCTTTGCATTGTCTGCCCCACCTTAAAACTGAAAGTGGATGGAAAATTCATGTCTTCAAGAGTATCAACCCAAATAACTAGGAAACTCCTAAACTATTCGGACATTAACATTTTCATGATTCGTTTATATGTCTATTTCCACGTTACATGGGTACCAACATTATTTGCAAGACAAAAACAAGGATAGAACATGTTTGCATCATAACCTCTATTAGTTGTTTCTCATTATTTGGTTGTGAATATTTGTGTAGTGAAGATCCTGATGACGAGGCATAACCATCTATACTAAGTCCTTTAGTTATTGAGCCTCAATTTGACTTGACCTATTATTTGATAACTGCCATGCAGTGAGTCGAGATCTAATCTTTTGATTTGGTGGATCATTGTGACATGTATATTCCTTGGATAATGATCTCTAAATTTAGAATACATTTTCATTAATCCTCATCACTTGATTAAAAATCAATGGAACAGATCTAACATTATATTTTGTGAGCCCATATGATTCATCGATTTTCAATCAATCAATTGGCTAGAAATGATGGAAATGTACTCTGAATTTGGATTCCAAATTTAGAGAATCATTTTCCATACTTTACTTGAACTATCATGGATAAAATATTATTTCCCCAAAGATATTTTGTATTTTATAATCGTAAAGAAAAGGAATTCATATGAAGAAAAAGTATGGGAGCAAAGGAAGAAGGAATCAGATGCCAATATAAATAAATTGATTTGGTAATCTTTCGGTACCACATTATAATTATATGCTCATTGTACATATTCATAAATAAATATTGTTGAACTTTTTCTCATGCTATAAAGGGAAATTAAAAGACCTGTTCCTATTATATTCCTTTTGAACGTATTGATAATTGGTGTTCAAATTTTTCATTTTCGCATAATTTTCAATGTAGATTGAATTTTACTATAAGTGACTTAATTTTATATTAGATGAATTCAACTTTATTTATATGCTTACTCATATTTTTAAGCCTAACACTCTTAAGGCTCTTATAAATGGTGTAGATCCAATAGTCTTTATGTCTACGAATTTTATACATATCACACATTGATATAGTTAACGCATGTTAATGTTCATACTAGAAATCAAATTAATAAAGGTATTGTTACTAATCATTAAACTTTGATCTAGTGACATCACTCTTAAAATCCATGACCCACAATCAACAAAATTGACAAGAGTTACATTTATTTCGAAAAAAAAAATAGTTGTTGTTATTATACCAATGACAAGCAACTCACACCGACCACATGGTTATATTGGCTTGGTGGACTTAATGGGCCTTAATACATGTTCTATGTTAGTACACATCTTCTTGCAATTAGGAAAATCCACCTATAAAAATAATTAATTAACACAAGTTGAAAGCCTTAAATAGTTGAAAATTTTTATTTTATTTTTTATATATTTTAACATATAAAAGAAAAAAATCCAATCGTCAACCCTATTAAAGAATGCCTCGAGAGTTGGTGCATATTGGCAAGCTGGTTCCTAAAATATCCAGGGTCTTATAAGGCAAAGAAATGTAGATAATAACAAAAAAAGCCTTCAATTTTTAAAATTATAACAAATATGTTAAGTTAAAAAAAAAAAAATAAGTACGACCAAGAATAAAATATTTATATACAATAATATTTATATTATTTATGAAGATATGCATTATTCTACATATATTGCCAGTCTGTAGTGTATATTGCCACCCACTATATATTTTGTTATTTATTTTGTTTATACTTTCAGTCGAAAAAAATAGTCTTTATCAATATTATTACAACAAAATTAAAGATTTAATTTTTTTAATATGTAGCACACATTATACACATGACGATTCAAAAAATTCAAAGTTTTAAATGGGTGTTTTTTAATGTCTTGGTATTCAACTAGTTATCACAATAGATACGTTTAAATTAAATATGCCACGTATAATTTTACATACATATCCTATCTAATTAATTAATTGATCTAATTTATTGTTACATACATATTGCATGGGTTAAATTTTTTTCTTAATATCCAAATAAAGTGCCTTGTATTTAAGTAAAATAGTTAAATTATCTTATTAACTAATTGAACTCAGATATTATTACATACACATTGCATGGATTAAATTATTTTTCTTAAAATCCAAATAAAGTACCTCATATTTAAGTAAAATAATTAAGAGATAACTTATACATATCTAGAAAAAATAAAATCGATTTCTCGCATTTACAAGTAGAAAAATATTACTATACATATTTGGAATTTTCTATTGTTACCTTATTATACTTTACTTGTTTTTGTTTTCGTTTTCATTTCCACATGTTAAGTATAATTCAACGATAAAACCATCGAATAAATTATTCGAATTATTGATTCTACATTGCCTCATTCTAATTTTGTTCAAAGATTCCAATTAATCCAGCATTGAGACAAGGCTCTCTATTTTACCCATAGAGAGCCCGCACACCATTTTTCTTTTCTTTATAGCAAATTTAATTTCTCTATATATACTCATCATAAAATTTCAAATCGTGTCACCGGTTCTTTTGTCCTCTCAACCCTTTTTCCATTTCTTCCTTTTCCAATTCTACGTTTTTATAGACAGAATATATATATTTCCGTATACTCAGGCCTAAACATAATTCTGTTCTTAATCCAACATCTTTATAGAATTTGTTTATTTAAGGAGCAACAAATCTAGGACTAAATATCAAAAAAATGAAGACTGGTTTGATTGTGGATAATGAATATATATACCGAGAGGAAAAGCATCTTACTGTGCTTAAAACCTCTTTATTCTTTGCTAATGATGGATTTACTGTTTATGATTGTAAAGGGCAGTTAGTTTTCCGAGTTGACTCCTATGGCCCAGATACTCGTGATTCCGCTGAGCTTGTTCTTATGGATCCCAATGGCCGCTGTCTTCTCACCGTCAGAAAAAAGGTATCTTTCTCTCCTATCATGTCTGCATACACTGAGTCACATATTTGGATACTGGGTTTTGTTTACCGAGTTTATCCGTTGCGTCGTTGAGTTCAACGGTCTGTTCACCCTAATTTATATGGGTTGTTGGATTTTAATTTACATGCACCAAAAATCCGAGTTGGTAACTGAGTTTCCTCACTAATTCCAAAGAGAAAGATGTCACCTTTTGCAGTTTCTTCCCTGGATCTTCATATTTCAGTTTCTGGGTATTGATTTATTTCCATGTTTATAGTCTAGTTCAGTCATGAAGTCAAATTTAACTAACTGAGTCAACTCGGTGTCATTTTTTTGATGTCTGTTATATACAGAGGCCGAGCCTGCACCACAGGTGGGAAGGGTATATGGGGGAAAGATCAGAGGGTCAGAAACCAGTATTCAGCGTGAGAAGATCATCAATGATCGGACGGTGTACCGTAGCTGTTGAAGTGTATGGTAATCCAGGGGAAGAATTCCAGATAGAAGGATGCTTTGCCAATAGATCATGCACATTCACAAATGCCGAAAAGCAATCAGTGGCTGAGATTAGACGCAAAGTGGATGCTTCAACTAACGTTGTACTTGGTAAGGACGTTTTTGCCCTGTGTTTAAAGCCTGGGCTTGATGCTGCCTTTGCAATGGGGTTGGTTCTTGTTCTTGATCAGATCAACGGTGATGATTATGTCGAGGAAGAGGTTGAGGTGTACCCGATTACAAAGGATTGATGGAGTTTGTTTTTGTTATTAATGTGATTTGGTAGAATTAGGAGTGTGGAGTGATCTTATCTTTGGGTGAAAGTCACATGTTTGGCATGTGCCCTCCTAAACTTAACCTTGCAAATTACTTTTGAAATTTCTATAAATACTAAATAAATACTAATTGGGCTTCCCTTTCATTTCAATGTTACAGTTTCAGATATTGAAATATTGCTGAGGAAATTAATGGGTACGTTTTAATGATTTTATATTGTAAAATTACTGAAAATTTGAGTTAAATGATTTTCAAATTACCCAGTATTTTTTGTTTGAAGTAGATTTCACGGTGACTTCGTAAAAAAAAAAAATTTTCGTTAACTTATTTTTTTATTACTATTGAATCAATGGTGTAAAAATTGATCCGATGATAAAAAAACAAAATAAAATTTATTTTATTATAAGCAAAATTACCATAGTCTATATCCTTGTTTAGATGATATCAAAAGGGTAAATATTGTATATGGCATAGGTTGAAGTATCATTTTTATCATGAAACTATATAAGTTTAAAAAAGAATATTTAAAATTTGACGTTATTGAATTGTCTCATTTTAATTGTGGCGGTTGTGTGAGAATGTATAATTATTCTCATGTTGTTATTAAGAGGGATGCAAATGATAGGCATATAGCACATTCTTTGATAATGGACTTTCACTTAGGCTCGTTGGCATAGTTTGGTGGAGAAAAAAGTTCATATAATAAATCATTAATTTTCAAAGTTTAAGATGCAATATTATTTTAAAGAGTCACTCATAAAATTAACTATTTTTTTAGTAAAAAATACATTATAGTCTTACTTTACGCAATTATAAAAAAAGCACCGCTATGTTATATAAAGTTATATTATATATTTATAAAAATATTTAATATGAGTATTTTTTAAAAAAATGTAACACCTATAATATTTAGCCCAAAATGCTCAATTTTCCCTGTATTTAACTATATTTTATTGTTACAATTATGTGAATCATGTTTCATCGAATCTTTAATGAAATAAATCTTATTTGCCCATGTGATTGTATAATTATATTTATTAATCATATTTTTAGATAGTGAATTAGTTAGAAATAAAATTTTTATTACTTTGATTTATCATTATCACCACTAGATGGATAGTGTGATGATTGATCCAATAGAGATAACTATTTTTTTTTTAAAAAAAAAAGTAAGTTTAACCCACACCTAATCTTTGTTTCAAATTATTTCTTTAAGAAAAAAAGTTAATAAAAATATAATTATAAATAGAATATAATTTTTTTGTGGTAATATATAAATAGAATATAGTTTACAAGTGGTTAGATTGAAAATAAAAATATTTTGCATTTATTTTATAATCGGTTTGCATGTTTAAAAGGATATTAATTCCCAATAAGTAGGAAATAATATTGAAATTAAACAATAATTACAACAAATTAACGAGGAATTTAATTAAAACAAGATGTCTCTGATTATGGAAAAAAATCTGTTTTCCCCAAAACGGTATCCCCTTTCATGTCCCCCCATTCATTATTTGACACGTGATCCATTTCCATGAAAGAGAAAATAAAAAATAGAAAAGAGAAAATGTAAACAATAAAAAAACAGAATAATAATTACACATGTCAAATAATGGATGGGAGACATGGAAGATAACACCGTTTTGGGGACAGCAGATTTTTTTTCCTCTGATTATATTCTTAACGCAGATTCCTATAGGAAATTTCTATTCAATTCGATATTTTTATGTCTCACAGATAGGGCTGTAAATGAATCAAATTGTTCGTGAATGATTCGGCATTCAGCTCGATAATAGCTCGGTTCGACTCGATTCCATTGATGAATGATCAGGTCGTGAACAAGTATTTGGGCTCAAATTGATAAATGAACTGCTCGTGAACAAGAAGAAGCTCGCTCAAAAATTGAGAACAAACTTGTTAAGAGGCTCGCAAATATGTTCGTGAACTGGCTCAATAAAAGCACGTAAATAGCTCGATTATAATACATAGCGTAAAATTAAAGTATTTTCAAGAGATTAAGAATGCTTTAAATATGTTACATTTTGATTCATGAGGTCAAACGTAGTTTTAAGTTCAAAATCGACTTAAACTTGTAAAAAGATTAAATAATATATCTGGCTAAAACTTGATTAAAAATCGAACAAAGATCAACGAAATTCAATTGAATAATGTTTGGCTAAGCTCGAGTTCACCTTGCGATCGGTTTGACCAAGCTCGAGCTCGGCTCGTGTTCGGTTTGACCGAGCTCGATTTCGTTAAAATATTTTAGTATTTAACAAACAAAACTCAAACTCGGTGAAGTTCGACTTGGCTCAGTTAGTTGACAACCCTAATTCAC
>CATIWQ010194475.1:0-19433 GCA_949673415.1 Euphorbia schlechtendalii | reverse complement strand
CGAAGAATGAAAAATCAATGAGCAATTAAACAATTAAGCATACCCAACACAGAGAGGAAATTGATAGCAAAAACCAGTAGTTGTAAAAGCTAATTACCCAAAATTCGAGAATTCCCCACATGCAACACAAATAAATGCAAGGCCCACCAATCTCAACTTCTTTCGATTAGCAATTCAAAAACAAAAGTCAACAAATCAAAGAGTGATCTTAACCCCAGTGTAAGAAAACCCAATAAAATCAGCCGCGAGTTAGATCCATGATCTGGTCCTTCGAAGAAAGAAATGAACTATCGAGCCGAATCGAAACAACAAACCAGAGAAAAAAACCAATGATGATGCAGATTGAGTGAGAAGAGAGTGCCATGAAGGGAATTTTAGAGGGGAATTGAGAAAAAAGAGGTTGAGTATGAGATTGTTCAGATGAAAGAGGCGGAATAGGTAGAGATGTTGGGTTAGCTAGAGAGGCAGAACAAATGGAGGAGGACCTAAATATTAGGGTTTTTAATTTAAATTATATATATGTAAGGATCCGGGTCCTATTCTAAAATCTGGTACCGGATTCAGATCCGTTTTCTTGGACCCGGATCCGACGGATCTAAAAAATTAGAATCCATATCTTAAAAAACGGATATGAATTTACGGGTCCGGGCCGGGTCCGGGATCCGTTGCCATCTCTAATCAGGAAACACTTGTTGAGGATGCTATTCGAAGCTTCTACTTTAATGTCCTAATCACAGCAAGGATAATGTTAGACAAAAATTGGTCAAACTTCGAAAATTATTATTAAATATGTAATGCAATTAAAAAGAAAAACAAAAGTGAATCTATATATCCATATATAAAAAAATTTTTTTTTTCTTTTAACATAGTCGTAAAATTCATATAAGCCAATACTGAACTTTAATTTATGGTCGATGAATCCGATGTGTTATGTCATATTTTGCCAAATTTGAAAACTTGAATCCTTATATTGCGTGTAAATTTGTATATTTTCTAGAAAAAATATTCTTTAAAGTTTAAAGTTTAACTTTAGAGTAAAATTGAGTCAATCAATGCATTTTATTTTAAAAGGGTGAATTTAAAAAAAAAATATCTCGTGATTTCGCGGGTACGTGGTTTCAACTTTTTTTTACGAAAAGAGATTCATAGAATAGTGATGTCACATCAAATATTTTTAAAAATTCAACTTTTAATAATTTAACAAAATTCAATTATTGTATATTGAAACCAATTGTTTGCACCCGTTGACACTTTGCAATCTCCACCGTCCATCTTATTTTCATCTTATGGTGTAGATCTAACAATCCTAAGATGAATGGTGGAGATTGTAAATTGTAAATGAGTGTCAAACAAGCGGATGTCAATATAGAATTTCCGAGATTTAAATTATACGTAATTTTTAATTTTTTAATTTTTATGTATTTTAAATTTGATCATAGTTTATTTAAAACAATATTTGCACTATTACAAAAATTTCAAAATTTGCCACTGATGTGTATTATATTTTATTTATCATTCTGCAAAAATTCAGATGAAAATGAACAAAATTACCTATTTTCGTGACATAATTAAATATTGAGGATCCTTTATTTGCAATTTTTGTTGAAACCATAGATCCCCTTTTGAAAAAAAAATTCTGAGAGCTCGGTTTGCAAATGAAATCACTTGGTGCTTTTTCTAAGTTTGCTCATTTTAAAATAAGGCAGATCGTATTGTGACTTTGTTAAAAACAAAATCTCCAATACTTTCCCTCTTATTACAATTGATTCAAATGTATAATGATTGATTCAACGGTGATCAGAGGCAAAGTAAAATTTAGTTTGTTGATGAAATCACCGTAAAGAAATAAATCTTTATGTTTGTTTTACTTTCACTCACTGACCTAGAAAGCTATGAAATTAACTTGAGTATAGAAGCTAAAGTTTAACCCCTGTTAGAAATTAATTGTTGTGTTGCAATTCTGAAATGCAACTTTCATCTTCATCCTGATATGCCTAATATTATTGTTACGGCAGTTGAATTTTTAATCAGATTACTTTCTTAAAAATCAAAATTTGCACATCAACGATAAAAATAATTTAAAGAAAAATCTTCATCCCATCATACGGCCTTATGTGATTCGAAAGTATGATTTTTTTAATTAAACATTCAATTTCAATCACTACATCAAGATATTCACCTACTCAAAAGCTTAGATGTTTGAAATTGACAAGTTCTTTTAACAATGAAATTCCGATTCAAAGTTTAGTAACTCTCTCAAAAGAGACGGATAGTGAGATTCTTTTAAAAAAATTTGTAATAATCTTTAACGAATGAATTAATATTTAAAATAAAAATCATCCATGGCACTATGTCAAAAAAACTAAAGTCATAAGCATAATACTTAAGTTTATTAAGCTAATAAAAACATTAAACTCAATTACAAAACAAAAACTAAAAGACGCTTAATAAAAGGCTTAACACATTGTTTAGCTCTTGATTTGTCCTATTCCTGCTTCCCCTGAACTTTAATTTGTTCTTACTAAACCTTTCAACTTAGCAAAAACCTCCCACTCGTCAGCTTCTAATAAGAGAGAAAAATTAGGAGAATGATATATTTGAAAAGTTAAGCCGAAGAAACTAAGTACATGTGATATTCAAATGTAAATTGATGTACTTTTGAAAGTTAATAGGGTTACAACGACATTTTCAAAGTTATGGCAACCAATCAACAGAATGAGATATGTTGAAGTAATTGGTGATGCATTAAACAAAAAAAGCCAAACCAGCAAACTCATTTTCACAATCATTTTTTTCTCTCCTCTTCAGTTTCAAGAAGGTCCTCTAAAACCTTGTCATCTAGATATTCAAATTCAATCACTACCCTCTCTTGCCCGCTTGAGGAAGACGAAGATGATGAGCGAGGTGGAAGAGCATGAGAAGAAGTATGAGCAACGGAAGAGGCGGGTACGAGTTTACCATAATATTCTTGAGGAAAGTTAAGAGTAGCAAGATGTCCTTTCAAGTCAAATGCAGCTTTGTCATATGCGCGAGCTGCCTGCTCTGCAGTACAGAATGTTCCCAACCACACTCTTGATGGCTTCGATGGATCTCTTATCTCCGCGGAAAACTTGCCCCATGGTCGCCTTCTTACTCCTCGATATCGAACTTCATCATCTTTTTCTTTCTCTTTTTTCTTCCCATTGCTAGGATCTTCCATATTTGATCAACTTACCTTTAATTAACCAAAAACACATGTATGTATATATATAGTGAGTGAGAGTGAGTTAACCATGCTTTCTTTTTTAATTTTGGTATCTTATAGTACTGGCTAGGGAGCATATAATTGAGCTTTTGGATTTAACTCAGAATTCTAATTTACGGGTAAAATATATTTAGAAAGATCTGCTTGTATCTTTAGCAATTTTACTAATATTTTGTCATTGTTGATTTTGTATTTTAAACTACTCTAATTTAATTTGCGACTATAACTTTTCTTATTTGTTCTAGTGGTCACAACTTCTTCCCAGAACGGAGAAAGAAGTTGAAGGTCATAGCCTAGTTCGAACCTCAGCTATTTCAAAACTTTATAAATATTCCTATATTCAAAAGAAAAATTGTGCCTACATTTTTTTTTTACTCAAATTAATATCTCGCAATCTTTTTATTCTTAACCCTATAGATGGAGACAGAAAGACTTATAGAAATCTCAAAACGTGGGTTTTACTGAACTCTAATGTGATTGACCAAAAAATTAAGAAAAATACTGTGTAACTTTGGAAGTTTCTTTATGGTTATATATATGGATTTGATAGTTCTACAATTCTAGTCATGGAAATTGGAAACAATTAAACTTTATAGGAAAAAATAAACAATTTTTTTTATAACGTGATCTTGATGCACAATTAGTAATGAAATAGTAAAATGTCACTAATTAACAAATGAATGCGAAGAAGACAACTTTTTAATGTGAATGATTCTCATTACCTTGCCAAATTCAGATTCGATTTATGGGGTGTTTCTCAAAACTTCTCATTTTCAACTTTTAACTTAAAAATGTCTTCTAAGGAGATTTTAACTTATAAATCAGACAATGAAGTGTTTCTGATAACTTTTTTTTTAACTTAAAAATTAAAAAAAAAAAGAGAAGTTAAAAATAAACCAGGCTTACTTTTATAAAAAAATTATTTATAAGACATGAGTGATTTTTTTGAGAAGTTTTAAGAAACACCACCCACTATTTTGTTTTACTTGTTCACATAATTCCTAGTATCATATTTTGTGGGGTTTTTTTTAAATCAAACTAACACCATGTTGAGGAAAAAAGACAAAGTAGACGTTTGATAGATTGTCTTTATTTTTTCATCAAATAATTATTCAAAGTATTTGGGTTCAACAATTTATGGTTTTTGTGGAGGAGGAACAAGTTTCATATGGCTAAAGATAAATGCCGAATCAAATAAATCATCAAAATTTCATTTTTGAATGCTTATCTAATAAGAAAAATTAATAGTTTAATATATGTATATTTTATTACTTTCATTGATAGTGATGTCTTTATTTCAAATATTTTCCCACACGTAAAAAGAAGTTTATTTTCTTCAAAAATAATTTTCACAAATAATGTACTAGATAGCTTTGAAAATTCGACAGATTGAATACATCAATACTCCTTGAACTTGACACTTTTCACCATGTGTTGATCTGAATTTTCAACACTTCTAGTTAATTCTTTAAAGTTGACAAAATGCACCAATTTACTCTTAAATTTTTTTCCAACCACTTTATCTCTTTATGTTATATTTGAATCACCTAGAACTTATATTTCTAAAAAAATTTATACATGAAACATTCTTATTTTATTGTCTGGGTAACTATATTTTAATATAAATTTCACCAAATTTGTCTCCCACCTATCCTATGACATAAATGTAAATAAGATGATTGTAGTAACTAATACCAGAATACCGCATACAAAACATTCGTGACAATTTAAGTAACTTGCAAGAAAGTAAATGAACACAAGATTTTATAATGGTATTCTGGGAGGTTTTAATTCCCAGACTAATCCACTGTTGGAGCGAGCAATTTTATTAAGCAAAGGACGCTGAAGACCATATCAAAGAAGTACAAATACATGCCACAAAGAAACTCAGTTAAAAGTCTCCATGAGATTACAATACATCAGCAAGTATGCACAAAACACCGCAAGATCACAGTAATAGACTTAAATGAACATAAACAGAACGAAATCACCTTTGGTTATTGAGTTCTGATGAAAAACTGATGATTCTTCTTCCCAAGAACACCAAAAACTTTAAGCCACCACAAAAATTACTTCAAGAGACTTCAAAATCACCATAGAAAAGAAAACCGCCATAGAGAGGAAAATCTAGGGTTTTTTTATGAACTACAGATTAGAAGTGAAGAGGCAGAAAAGAAGGATGAAGGCTTTTATACTAAGCTACAAACATAACACAGTGTTTTGGTAAAAGGCTGAAGAGTGGAATCCGGTTTTTTCAAATGGGCTTCCTTTAGTGGGCTTGAATCATGTACCAAGACATTATCCCAACAATCTCCATCTATAGCCCTTGGTACCAACTTTTTCTTAATAAAACTACATAAGCTCCCTTAGAGAAAGGTAGAAAGGAATCATCTCAAGTAGGAGGTATTGCTTGACTTGAAGTCAAACTGCACCAATCCTAACTTTTTGAGAGCGACTTGAAATTTGTCAATAGAAATTACTTTAGTCGAAAGATTAGCAGGATTCACACTTGTATGAATTTTAATTACAAAATTATCACTAGATGCAATAATGTCTCTTATAAAATGAAGTTTCACATCTGTATGTTTAATCCTTCCATGATAAACATCATTTATACATTGGTGTCTTACAGACTGAGAATCACAGTGAATTTTAACAATACTCTGTTTAATGCCAAGTTCATATAGGATTCCTTTTAACCACAGTGCTTCCTTAACAGCTTCTGTTAAGGAAATTTACTCTGCTTTAGTAGCAGACAAAGCTACCACATGTTGCAGATAAGATTTCCAACTTGTCAAGTTATTTCCAATAGTAAAAGAAAAGCTTGTAATAGAACTTCTCTTGTCAAGGTCAACAGCATAATCAGAGTCACAATACCCCTCAATTTTAATGTCATTGCTATCAGAACTTTTATATAGTAAACTCAATCCTGAATTGCCATGTAAATATCTACCAAGCCATTTTACAGCATTCCAGTGAGTTTTGTTTGGATTAGACATGTAACTGCTTATTAAACTCACACCAAAGGCTATTTTAGGCCTGGTACACACCATGACATACATAAAGGACCCAACTACATTTTGATATGGAACATTTTCCATGAAGGTAGTTTCCTCAATACTTAGAATATCTTTTGTCATAGATAATTTGAATTGGGCTCCAACAGGTGTGTTAATTGGGCTCCAACAGGTGTGTTAACATGTCTAATATAATTTAAGTCAAAGTTATTCAAAACTTTCTCAATGTAATCTTTCTAAGTTAGAACCAAATGATCTTTGATCCTATTTCTAAAGAAATCTATCCTTAGTATCCTTATGGAAGGTCCCAAATCTTTCACTTCAAACACAGAGTTAAGCTTTTGTTTGAGTTTATCAATTTTAGATTTGCTTTTACATGCATTTAAGATGTCATCCACATACAACAAGAGATAATGTATTGATTACTACTTAACTTGTTGAAGTAGACACATGAATCAAATTTGCTTTTAGTAAAGTCAAATTTTAACATAAACTCATCAAACTTCATGTACCACTACCTAGGGGACTGCTTTAAACCATACATGGATTTTTTTAACAAACAAACAAAATTTTCATGGCCTTTACTTATGGTTTCTTCAGGTTGAGACATGTAAAGCTCATCCTAAAGTTCACCATGTAAGAAAGCCGTTTTAACATCCATTTGTTCCAATTTAAGGTTAAAAGAAGCAACTAAAGACAAAATCAATTTAATGGATACATTTTTTACTACTGGTGAGAAAATATCTTGATAGTCAATGCCCTCTATTTGAGACAAGCCTTTGGTAACAAGCCTAGCTTTGAACCTTCCTGGTTTAACTCCTGGAATAGGTGATTTTCTTCTAAAGATCCATTTATTCCCCATGATTCTTTTTCCTTCTAGTTTGGGAACAAGAATCCAGGTTTTATTTTTATTAAGGGATTCTAGTTCTTCTTTCATACCCAGAGACCATTTTTCCCAATCTTTATGTCCTTTAGCTTTAGAATAAGAATTAAAATCAGATTGATCAACACATTTAACATTTAAAAGAGAAAATTTAACAAGATTAGAGTAGTTACAATCATAGATAATATAATCTTTGAATCTAGAAGGAAATCTAGTTTCTCTTCTAGGTCTCTGATTTACAGTTTGAGAATTGTTTGAGTCTAATCCTTGATTGGTTTCAATTTCATGATCATAACCCAACTTGCTATTATTTTGATAAAATAAATTGTTCATTTGTATTTTGATCATACTCATTCTGATCATTATTTAGATCAAGAGTTTCATTATCCTTATTTGGATTGAACAACTCCACCTCAAATGGAGAACTATCATGCTGAATTAAATCCTGAGCTTTTATAGTCTTAGGGAACAGATTTTCATTAAATATAACATCTCTGTTGTTTATCACTTTATTTTCATTTAGGGACCATAGTCTGTACCCCTTGACTCCATTTGGATAGTCAAGAAAAATACATTTCTTGGCTCTAGGGTCTAGTTTAGACTCATTATTGTGAGAATAAGCTAGGCATCCAAATGTTTTCAGATTACTGTAATTGATTGGCTTATTATACCATAGTTGATTAGGACATTTTAAACTTAAGGCTGTGCTAGGTGATCAATTTATTATATAACATGCACTAGCTGCAGCCTCAGCCCAAAATCTATGTGCAAGACCAGATTCAATCAATAAACACCTTACTTTGTTCAAAATAGTCCTATTGTACCTTTCTGCTACTCCATTTTGTTGTGGAGTATAGTTACAAGTTCTATGTCTTATTATGTCATTCTTAAGACAATAATCATTAAACTGTGTGTTTACAAACTCAAGACCATTGTCAGTCCTTAGGACCTTTAATTTTAAATTGGTTTGATTTTCAACAATGGTTTTTCAGTTTAAATTTTTTTCAAACACATCAGTTTTATGTCTCAAAAAATATATCCAAATTTTCATTGAAAAGTTATATATGAAGGTGACAAAGTATTGATAGTGAGAAAGAGATAAGGGTACATAGGAAGAGCTTCACAAATCACTGTAGACATATTCTAATGGTTTATTAGAAGTATTATTGGCGGCTTTTTGAAACTTTATTTATGGACTTTACCCAAAATGCAAGTTTCACAAGATTTTGACTTAATGTCTTTAGTGATATTTAAGTTGGCATTTATTATCAATGAATTTAAATCTTTATCACCTATGTGTCCCAGCCTTTTATGCCAAAGTTCAAAGTTACCAGAATTAGTCACGTTATCACATGAGCTAATAATAACAGTTCCTATTAAATGATATAATCCTCCTCTTAGTTCATCTTTAATCAAATTTTTATTATTTTTAAATACTACAAGGGCTTCACCTTGAGCCTCATAGTGAAAACCTTTCTTGTCAAGGTAACTTAGGGAGATAAGGTTTCTGTTAATGTTAGGTATATATTTGACATTACTTAGAGTAATTTTTAAACCATTTTCACACATAATGTACACAGTACCACTGCCTAGAATCTCACAGGTTGTATCATTTCCTATGAGGACTTTTCCTCCATCATCCATTCCTTTCTAGGTGTGACGTCAAAAGTACAACCTAAATCTAAGATTTAGGTTCAGAGTCTCTCATTTGACTTATAGTTTATGCTTCTACTTCATTATTTTCAGTCGTATCATTTGCATTAACATCAGTTTGAGATTTATTAGTGTTGGCTTCACTAGCTAACCTAATTCTACAGTATTTATTGTGTGACATTTTTTTGCCATAATGGTAGCATAAATAATGTTTCTTGGGTTTAGATTGGTCACTCGACTGAGCAGAATTAGTATTATTATTGGTATCGTTCTGACCTTGTTTGAACTTAGGCTTTTTAGACTTCTTTCCCTTTTCCCTTCAATAAATAAACATTCACCATTTTATGCTTTAGGTTTAGACTCAGGTCCGACTTCTAGTTCTTTCATTTTTAATGTAGAGACTATATCATCAACTTCTAAGTCATCTCTACCATACTTGAGTGCATCTTTCAAACCACTATACTTATAAAAAATAGAGTTTAGAAGTAATATAGATTGATCATCATTAGATATAGTAACATTAGCACTTTCAAGTTCAATTGTTAACTTCTAAAAATCTTCAAAATTTTCATCTATGGTTTTAAGATGATTCATTTTAAAACTGAACAGTTTTTCTTTTAAGTAAGCTATCCTAGATGTACTAACATACATTTATAGTTCATCTAACTTGTCAATCAATTCAAGTGCAGTTTTAATACATCTTACTCTCCTAAGCACAGTATCAGTGAGGTTGAGTATTATTGTGGAGTAAGCTGTATCTATTGCTTCCTCATTTTGTTCTACAATGAGACTATCAAGAAGATTTAATTGCCCTTGAAGTGTCTTATGGCATTTTTGTTGCATTAAGAAAACAGTGAGTTTATCTTTCCAAATGGTATAATCCCCTTCACCATCAAATTTGTCAAGAGTTACCTTAGCTATTGAAATCTTTGATTCAATTATATAAAAAGAAGAATGATAGGTAACTTTAAAGAAGCGGACAACGAAAGATATACACTTTTATATGTCACAGACAATAAAATAAAAAATGGCAGACAATCAACAAGCAATCACAGAAACAAATTCAAGAAGTTATTCCGATAGAAGAAAGAAAGGAGAATTCTTACAGAGGTTAGATTTTATACTCCACTTTTAGGAGTCTTCTTTTCACGGTGTTTAAAAGAAATCTTAAAATGGTAAGAGTCAATAAAATTTTTTACCTTTGGAAGCTCTTGTTTCCTTTCTGAGGTGAGACTAAGTACCTTAATGCCTCTGAATCCACTGTATTCTTGTTTAAATTGCAGGTTTCCAAGCCTCCAAGATGGTCATTCCTTGTAATAACAAGAATATACAGTAATTAGTATCTGTTTATGAATTGAGTCAGACTAATTCATAAAAATACACACAGAAGCAGTTAGTAGGAATGGAAGACTAAATAACAAGTTTCAGGATAACATAGCGAAAAAATTACAGAATCAGGTTCTATATTTCAATATTCACAAAAAAGAAATCTAATGCAAGATAGTAAACGAACACAAGATTTTATAGTGGTATCCTGGGAGGTTTTAATTCCCAGACTAATTCACTGTTGGAGCGAGTAATTTTATTAAGCAAATGGCACTGTAGACCACGATAAAAAAGTACAAATACAAGCCACAAAGAAATTCAGTTAAAAGTTTCCAAGAGATTACAATACTTCAGCAAGGATGCACAAAACACCGCAAGATCACAATAAATTTACTTTGGTAAGAATGAAAACACCTTTGGTAAAACTGATGATTCTGCTTCCCAAGAACATCAAAAACTTTAAGCCACCACAAAATTGCTTCAAGAGACATCAAAATCGTCAAAGAAAAGAAAATCGTCAGAGAGAAAAATCTAGGGTATTTTATGATCGGCAAATTAGAAGTGTGAAGGCTTATATACTAAGCTACAAACAAAACACAACGTTTTGGTGAAAGGCTGAAGAGTGGAATCCGGTTTCTTCAAATGGACTTCCTTTAGTGGGCTTGAATCATGTAACACGGACATTATCCCAAAACTGATAAGAATCTCTGTAAAATGGTGGCTCTCAATTTTGGAAAATTATATTTGAATGGTTGCTAATAACTGATGGTCTGTCACCAAATGGTGTGTCGTCATTACATCCAAATATTATTACCAGTAACCCAAATTTAATTATATCATTAAAAATAAAATTGCAACTCATCTACAGGTCATTAAGGAATATGTAATTTAACATAATATTCTCCATTAATCTTACTCTAGTTTTTGCTGAATTACAATTCTGAGTGGATATAACTACATTATAAGCTATTTATAAGTTGATATAAAGAAGATAAATATACGTTTATGTATCGAACTGTTCCAATTTGATATAAAAAGATGTATCTATCAAATTCCTTATTTTCGGAGTTGCGGGTTTTATCAAGCCAAGTTTATATTCGAATATATTTGTTCAAACCCGGTTGGTAAAATATGGGCTTGGTTAAAACGGGCAAGCCAAAGGACACTCTTGAACAAGCTTACTTTGAATTGCTCATAGTTTTATGAAAACATAAAACATAAGACGTCATAATTAAATATTTTAATAAAAAATTACGTTTACATTAGAAAAATATCACTACCCCATTCTAGATGTAACTCGGACCAGGAATCTTTATAGGTCGCAAGTTCAGACTTAATCACTATATTAAAACAGAATTACACATCATTATTAATTAAACCTTAAAAATAAAAAAAATTGTAGGTTAACAAAAAAGAAAGATTATCTGGTGACGTAAACGAAGCCCAGATTGACTCATGAAAGGAAGGCCCATTTAGGCCTTGTGAGTTGTCTTGAGAAATGACAACACACGGCTCAAGACCTAAAAAGTAAATTGAGAAATGACAACACACGGCTTGAGAAAGCTAATTATTATTACTATTATTTTTACTTTTTATTATAATAATAATAATTGTTATTATTATAAAATAATTTACAAAAACTAATCTATTCTATATATCGTGAGAAATGAAAATGGGATTTTGGTTATGTTCATTTCATTTTATTCAACGGCTAATTTAATTTAGTTCAATTGAATTTTAGTTTAGTTTTAATTAAGTTTCAGTTCAATTTCAGCATTCAATTTACTAACAAATACTAATATTTTTAAATAATAAATAGTACCTAATAATATTAAAAAAAATTAATAAATAGTTTTCTTTTAATAAATAAATAAATTAAATTAATATTTTTTGAATATCGATAGTAAAATAATAAAATTTTATTTTTATTCATATACAATAATAATATAATAATAATAATAAAAATTTTAAAACTAATAAGTTCAAATAACAATTTTTTGAAATAAATATATAATAATATGATAGCTTGTAATAATCATTTTTATAACTTTTATAAATAAATATTATTATTAAATTTTACTGTAATATAATATTATTTTAAAAATATATGGATTAATGTGAAAATATATCAATAATTAGAATAGCTTGTAATAATAATTTTAACTATAATTATCAATAATCATTATTAAAGTTTTTATTGTAATATAGTATTATTTTATAATATGAATTATTATTATTATTAAATTAATATATTAAAGTAATATAATATCATTTTAAAATATTATGGATTATTTTTATTATTATATTGATATTTTACTGTAATATTGTTATTATTGATATAAATTATTATTCTTTAATTATGTTTTAGCATTTTCAGTTTCATCTCAGTTTCAATATTTTCAGATTCAGTTCAATTTTTAGTATATTCAGTTTCAGTTCATTATTTTCAATTTTCTGTTAAAAAGAACAAAGACTTTGCATTATTTTTGGCTGAATTTGTGAATAGTTGTTGGTATTTCGTTACGAAGAAAATAATGTCCAATTTTAAATCAGAAAAAAATATATATGTGAAGAAAAAAATAAAGGACTAGCTAAATTGGTCAATTTAGCATTTTTAATAATTAAGGAGAACCAGTAACATTTAATTCATGAGATATACTATAGCTAGTTTAACATTGATTTTTAAAGCTAAAAATTTTTGTCCTCTATAAAAAATTGTTTAATAATCTTTTTGGAATAACAACGGTTAACACCTTAATTATGAAAATAATGTCAAAATGGCCCTGTGTTAGAAAAAGACACAAAGCTAAAATGATAAACATCTCTTAATTAAAAGTCAGTAGGCAAGTCATCAAAGTGAGGGAGGATACACTATTAGAACTATATATTAAAAAAGGATAAACCTAGCTAGCTAATTGTAGTTAGATCGTGCCTAACCTTTAGGATTTGAATCTGTAAATTCTTAATTAATTTCAAAATGTGAACACCACAAATGGGTTTAGATCCTACTGCAAATTAAACATAAACGGAACATTATTTTTTGAGATTGTAAATTTCTTTTCCTTTTCATAAAAAAAATTTATTCGAAATTATACTTGTCGGAAAGCAGGTATAACAATCGCAAAATATTTTATTTTCACGATAAGATATTAAAACATTTAACCAGATACAACTCTATCTTAATACTTAAGAAGATTATAACGTGTTTATCTAATTGTAATTCCCCAAATACTAATATGTAAAAAATTTGAAAGAAAATTTTTTTTCTGGGCATAAACTTTTAAAGAAATTAATAAAGCAATTACAAATGGCTTTTATCTCTTTTCTGGGCATTAACTTTTAAAGAAATTAATAAAGCAATTACAAATGGCTTTTATCTATATGGAATATGGTTAATTGACTTCAATACAGTAGCTGAACGATGACATCATATACCTTTATATATATTAGGGTAACATTCTCTACTCTTCGATCAAGCCATTACGATTTAATTTTGCTTTTGGTTATTACCTAAAAAATATAATACACTACATGTGTTTGTTCCAGAACAGATATTCTATTTATTCTTAATCTTATTTTCTTCTTTCGTCTGTGCTTACCTTGTTTGTTTCTATATATCGAATAATTGATATCGCCAAGTGCATGAATTTAATTACTATACTTTAAGTAGTTAATATATAATCATTTTATTACACACAATAATTTTGGCTACAGCCTATAATAAAATTTTCTCGTTACCTCATCCATGATGTAATCAATCATGAATGTCACGTTACAGCTACACTCTCAAATTTATTTGTGTATTAAAATTTTTGAAAAGACACTCACGTCTTGATTCTATAAATTATCCACCTATAATTCTTAAAGGTTACAATTACTTCATCAATATAAAGAGCATTTCATGTTGATAGTCAAGTATATGAAATTCCAACACACCCCACACCCCAAATCATATGAAGCGTGAATTATCATCTTGTGTCCCCATCATCTAGTTGACCCAACAACATTACTCATAGCTCCGATACCATGTAAATAGAGGTTCATGCATGTCAAGTGACCTAACTCATCCCAAAATACACCACCTTAAGGGGTGAGGTTACCACAAATGTACAAGGGGCTACAAAATTCTTTAATGTATTTGATGTGAGACTTCATTTTATACACATCTCTCACGCCCAATTTCATTTGGAGCGTGGAGATAACAACAAAACGCCCAACATTGTATTTTTTATGGAACTGTTTTATTAAAGAGTTTAAGTTGATAAGGTCCAAATGTAGTTTATATATTATTCTTAACACTCCCCCAATCATGAATGCTCTTCAGGATTGAAACGGGTACAACACAAGTCCATTCTAACATGTGTTGAAATTTAATTTTATACATTAAGCTTTTAGGAACAGAACCCCTTTAGGTCTAAGATTTAATATCATGTTATGGAAATCGTTTGACCCAAAAGCTGATAAGTAATTATAGTTCATATATTACTCCAGGTATTAAACAAGCTCTGATATAGTTAAAGTATCCACATATAACCTATAATGATTCTAGTCAGTGGCTGTTCCACCTATTAAAATGTGGTGTCCATGTACACCATAAAATTTTAAAAGTTTGTGTTATATTATGTGTATTAAATATATGGATACCACACAAATATGTAATTGGACATCTCATATTGATTTTCTTTACTTAATCATCACTTCTATTTTTTAAATTCTAACTAGGAAAAAAAAACTCATTATCAGTATTATTCAATATTTATTTACATATATGTATATAAAATAATTTTTTGTTTTTATATATTAATGCTTAACTTAGATATTTTATGAGTATTTCTTCTATTATCTAGATGTTTTTTTGGTACTATAGAATTTACATCTAACCTATTTGATTTTTTAAATGTTTGGTGTTTGACTTATCCAATGTTTATCAATTAACTAAGAGTAATATTAAATTTCAGTATATTAACAACATAAAAAAATGAAATAACACTATCATCATTTGAAGCATGACCATTTTTTTATTAATCATGTACTTGTCAATTATCAATGACTCGTTAATTTTATCATACAATTGAATATATAAAACACTAAATATGTGATGAATTGATAAAATACTAAATAAAATTTCAAAGTTCAAACAAAAAAACATTTAAATTATAAAACACAACAAACAAAATTTAAATCGTTAATACTTGGACCCCATAATATAAAACGTCTGGATTCGTCACTGATTGTAATTGATGTGAGGATTACTTCATCGATATAAAGAATTTTTCATGATCATAATACCCAAAATGAGATCCAGCAAATTCCTCTATTCCTTTACAAACTCGCAATTAATTTTTTTTATCAAAATTTTAGCACATTTGATGATTACGTGACCAATGACGTTTCAACGGTGTGATAAATTGTAAGTTTTACATGAAGAAGGCTAACCGAAGAAAAGGTGAAAGAATTCAATTAAGCTGAAATTTTTTGTAATACCCAAATAAACATGTAACCGTATTTACATAATGGTTGGTGGAAAAGGGCATGAGAGGTGGGACATGTTACTATAAATTGCCAAAAAAAGTTAAATTGTGAAAATTAAGCAGAAGGACTAAGTGCCATGAACGTGTTGCCATCAATCCTTGCCTAACCGATAAGTCAAGAATCAAGATTATGGCTAATCCTTTTCAACCCTTTTATTATTTCTGTAATAAATTAAATTAATTAAGTAGTGAGAAATTAAGTTGGGATAGCAAACAGCCACACTTCTAATGTCACTATTTTATCACGTGACGGAAAAGGAAAAGATGGACAATTAAGTATATATTTTGGTATAAACCTTAAAATTTGATATGTATCTAATGGTTAAAATGTGGTTTCAACGCTTCAATCTTTAGAAAAATACTACTCTTAACTTCGCCAGAGATGATGGTTGCATGGAAAAACGAGTTAGAATGATTAACCGTGTGATTATCGTAACCTCTTCAATGCTTAAGTTAGCAATGAAATTAAAGAGGACACAGAGAGTAATAAAGTTCAAGAATAATGAGTGCCTTTGATGGTAGAGATGATCTCTTTATATAGGAATCAGATCACTCCTAATCAGGATAGAAGTGAGTGTCCGTATTAGGGAAGGATTCCTCTATAGGACAGACTTCCGAAATAGGTGCTAGAATCCTAGTTAGATTCATATTTCTCTTGTTTAGTTAAAAAGGAATATCGACGTGACATGCTTAGCATGCAAGCTAATCGAATTGTGCTCATAGCCTATGTGTTGAGGTGTCTCCTGATGTTATTGTGGGCAATTTGAAAAGCCCGTTAGCTCTACCCATGATGGCATGCATGAATTGGTTATAGTTGCTTCAGATGTTTGAGACATCAAGCTACTTCCAGACGTATCATGATCGCAAGATTTTGACTATACTCATTCCGATAGGCTTATATTCGGTAACGGTGTCAAAAACCATGTTCTCCACTTTTCTACTGATAAGATAAAAGTTCAAAATACGAACATGTGTTGTCAATACCGCTTATCAAATAGAAAAATGATGACCACTGCAAGTATACAGTTTCGATGCAGTTTTAAAAGATATCGATCCCACAGGGAAGGAATTCGGTTCTAAGGACCAAATAGAGTTACGGAATAAAAGAAATAAGATAATTTGTATTAGAGGGTTTGGATGATAGACTGATGAATAGACAGATGCATGAATAGATTAGAGAAGATGAAAACTATGTAAGATATTCCCTAAGAACAAGTATAGTAGAGAAAAACATGCAAAATCATCGAGAAGATTTCATACACTAGATAACATTAACAAACACGATTCTAGACGCCCAAATATTCAATAATTCACCGTAGAGCAACACATGAAATGACTTTTCTAAATCTAGGGTAAATGAATTATGACACTTATAAGAACCTGGATAACAATAATACTATACTTAGTACGGGTCACTCTCACATAGCCATATTTAGCAAGTTACCACACAAAAAATGTTGGCTCATTAAACAGCGTTATAATCATAGATCCAATGATTATACACAATCTTGTTAACCCCGAAATCACTTTTAAAGTTAACTCGAAAGCATATAACTTGATTAATATAAATGATGCAATACAAAATACTCGTTATGACACGTAGACATATCATAAATTTCGAAATAGAAAGTATAAGTAGAAAATAAAGTAAAGTTGTAAAGTATGCAAGTGAAAGCTAAAGTTGGTCAAACCGTATTCACTCTTTAATGGGAGTCATCAATTACCGCAATTCCTGCGTCTACTTTGAATTCGGTCTCGACTCGTACAAAACCTCCACTAGGATGCTATTCTTTGTGAATATCGAACAAATGAATGTTGAAGAATAGAAACTTTTATTGATAAGTGCTTTGCAAGTACACTCACACAACAATTGCTCGAATTTGTGTAGAAATCTAGTGATCGAAATAAGTATCGAATCACTTATACATTTTTCTCACTAAGACTTTCAACGTAACGAAATCTATATATTTTCACTCTCTAACTATGCATACACATTTTCTTCATCTACCATGCCATGCACCACACCATGCATGAAATTGGATAGATTTGAACCCTATTTATAGAGTGTGAAGGGTTGCGTCTATCCAAATGAAGATTCGTGTCCATTGGTGAAGGGTTGCATCACTTTAATATGATTGGATGCAAGGTTTCATCCTCATCTACAATGGAAAGGCACCTTTTCATGATTGGTTGACTTCCAAAAGGTGTCTTTTCAGTTAACAGTTGATGGGGGTTGATGGTGGTTGATTGTTCTTATCCGGCAGTTGGTAGTTGAGAAGAGTTGACCAATAATCGTCACAAGTCACGAGCGCGATATATGTGTTGCGATCGTGATTATTGGTTGGAAACTTTCTGCTTGAGAAGAGTAACAAATCGCGATCGCGAATGGGTGTCACGATCGTGAAATGTGTTTTTCTTCATGTTTCTTCTTTGCAACTTTGTCGATCTTTGATAGCTTTGATCCTGATCTATTTCCTTATGTTCCACGCATCTTTTTACACCTTTTTCACTCTTTTTACATAGAATTCAATCTTTAATCAAGATTCACCTAGTTTCTGCATTTGCATAAAAAGCAACTACATACCACGTGAAATCTTTTATATGAAGTATAAAATGACTCTAAACCATATCGTTTTATGATTGAAAATATCATGATAATAAGTGTGATTATACACTTATCATATCTTACTAGGGGTTTGTTATAAAATAATAATACATAATTGTTTAACGAGTGATAATTGCCTATCATGAGTGGGCAATTCAGTGTGTAATAGCTTCCCATGTTGGTGAAGTAAGGCCTGCTAACCGTGTTCCTCGTGATAGTGGTGTTTGTATTACTATTGAGTAACCCAAAGAGGTTTCGGTTGAGGTGTTCTGATCCTCGGGTAACATCTGATAATTTTGAGCCACGTTTTCAAAAAATCTAATGTTGTTGGCACCAAATGGCAGAGTATTCAAGTTGCTAAAAAGAGAGATGGTGCTATAATTTAGGGTGGACGATGTTGACATCATCCTTGTGGAAGAATCGACAATCACTGTTCCTTAGCTAGGGATGTTGTTTGGGATTTTTCCGTTCACCTTTAAAAGGATCTGTTATGTTTGCAATTTGAACAAAAAATCTTACGTAGAACAAGTAAGTTTTTCCACTTTCACCAGAGCACTGAATGATTGGTCAAAGAAAGTGGTTTCTGCACTTCAACCTTCTTGAAAAATACTCCTCTAAACTTTGTCGGAGATGGTAGCTGCAAGGCAGAAACGAGTTAGAGTGATTAGCCGTGTAACCAGCTTAGTCTATCTGATGCTTAAGTTAGTGACATAATTATAGACGAGGCAGAGAGTATTTGAGTTCAAAGATAATGTGTATATTTGATGATAGAGAAGATCCCTTTATATAGGGATCATATTTCTCCTAATCAGGATAACAGTGAATGTCCATATTAGGGAATGATTCCTCTATTGGTTCAGACTTCCGAAATAGGTGGTAGAATCCTAGTTAGATTCAAACATCTCTTGTTTAGTTAAACATGTATACAGACGAGGCGTGTTTTGTTAGATATAGTGTATGCCCTAAGAGCAATTAGGGTAGTACATTAGCTTGTATGATGTATAATCAAATTTATTAATTAATAAAAGGCTTTTCTTTGTTATTCAAAGTTGTTTCTTTAAGTATATGTACGTTTATATGTTATACTTATTAATTGATTAACAAAGTCCATGATATAAGTTATAGCATAGAAGAGAAATCATAGTGGGACTATGATTGTTGAGATTCTCTTTAT
>CATIWQ010194463.1:0-20302 GCA_949673415.1 Euphorbia schlechtendalii | reverse complement strand
ATCAATGGGGTCTAAGTACCTTTAGAGAGAGGGAATATTCCCATCCGGACAATAAATCAGTGGTTAGATTTAACTACTAGGATTATGTTAAGGCATTTAACAAAGTTTTGTTATATCAAAACCCGTCCAGAAAACATACATGGTTTTTGAAATTCTACCAAAATATCTACACCAAAGATTTTCCTAATTGGTTATATAAATGGTGGTAGTATTTTGGTCCTGGTTTAAATATTTTACCATGAATGTTTAAAGGATTATATACTGAATGGGTTGAAATATCTCCAAACTTAATTAAAGCCTAGCATGATGATAAATGGGTTGAAGGTATGCCAATTTCTCATTTCTTTATAGAATTTGGTATTCCTTAGATCCTAAAATGGGAGCCGGAGTTTGGTCATACCAAACAAAATATTCCTTGTCTTTACATGACTTTTTCCTCAAAATTCTGGAAAAAGATGATGAGGAATAATGAGCAAGGAATCCTTGAAGCTCATGAAACAATTAGCCATATAAAGGCTAAAATAGTCCAGTACAAATCCATGATTGAATCAGCTGGAACTTCTCAAAATATTGAGGCCCCAAGTCCCTTTGAATTTATCTCGAGGAAGATTAAAATGCAGAAGGGACAATTATCCAATGAGCAAATCATAGCAACGTATATGGAAGCTATGAAGAAGGATATGCTAAGAAATTTAGGCATTGAAATCCAATCAGATGCTTCAAAAACTACTTCTACGGTGGGAGAAGATATGATTACAGAAGCAGAAAATGCCCAAGCTGAAGCCCTTGCAATAGCTTCTGGAGATAATATGCTCCAAGATTATCAAGAAGAAGAGACTGAGCTGTCAATAGAACAGCTGCTCAAGAATGCTGAGTAAGAAATAACAATGAAAATGAAGGGCAAGAAGGAATAAAAGCCATAAATAGCACGCGCACAGTTTCAGCACGCAGAGAACACATATCACTGTTCATAAACAGTGACAAGAGACATATCACTGTTCATATACAGTGACCAATTTGGATTTGTCGGGTTAGTGCATTCATAATGCACTGAAATCATTTCTTTTTCTTTTTTCTTTGGTAGCTGTCTGCCATTCTTTTCTTTCTTTTCATTTTTGTTATCTTTTAATTTTGTAAATTGAATTGTAATTTGAATTCCGAGCTCTATATATTGTAAGTTTTCAGTTTGTATTAGGGAGAAGAAAAAAATTTTCAGCTGTAATATTGTGAATGATTTGTAATGATGGGAGTTTTTATTTTCTATAACAATTAAGGAGGAGATTATAGACTCCCTCCATAGCGTGCTCCATAGGTATTTTTTCTTTTTTAAGCTTGTAACTATACTTTAATTTGTAATATATTATTTTATTTAATAAATATTTGTGTTATACCCTTATTAATAGAGGGCTGATGTTTTGTGTTAAGTAATATCATGAAAATTGTTAGAATATAGCATGCGAAGTTATCATGCTTAGTAGACTAGAAATACATGATGGTATTATAATTTGTTGTAGTATTTTAATTTAATTTATTTGTTTAGTATATATATAATACCTTATTATGATAAAATATAGAATTAGATTTAGAACTTTTAATATAATATAGAATCTTAGGTAATGATTTCCTAAAACTTTGCCATGCTAGTTTTTAATTTAGAAATGGAACTAGGTTAAATTTTTAGACAGTCAGAACTTTTTGACTAAACTCAAGTCGTATTTAGCTGTTGTTGCCATAATTAGGCGTTTAGGCGTTCTCTGTTGACTCTGCCGAAATTAATGTTTTTGACAGTCTTTTAATTTAGTAAAATTATCCTATGTTCTGTTTTTAATTAAGATGCTTCGCGTGGTATTCGTTTTAGTGAATTGTTGCTGTAGAATTCTATGTTATATTAATTTGTGTATTCTGTATTCTGTATCGTATTTTACTGTTTATATATACGTATTCTACTGTTCTACTATTTGTATTCTACTGTTTGTATTTTACTGTTTACTTTACTGTTTATTTATATGTATGTTACTGTTGCTATATTACTAATAATTAAAAATAGTACTAAACAATATTAATTAATTATTTAATATGTAATAATAAATAATTATAAACAATAAAATTAATTACACCACTATAATAAAACAAGTTTTAATAAAATATTAATTATTATTAATATAAATATAAACAAATAATAATAATATATTATGATTGATAATTATTAATATATATAATAGTTATAATTTTTTTTGAATGAAGTAAGGAATGGACGTGGAATGGTTCGAGCATCCCAATTAGGTTAGCATCCCTGTAAACCTCCACATCATCCAACATATATACAATAGTTATATTATTAAATACATATATCTAATAATAGATAAAACAATTTTAACAATATTAAATATAAAAAATAGTTTATAGTACATGAAATCATTCAATTATAATATTCTTATTCGAATAATAATCATCATTACAATGACACTTGAATAAAATTATCACTTGTTATTGAAATAATAGAAACAATAATCTTTTTAATTAATAAATATATTCTCATGTTACGAATACATATCACATTTTCCAATCAAATCAATATTATGATAATAATTAAAAATGTTATTATATTACAGTGACATTAATAATATTATTATCTTAATATCACAAGTAATCATTACCATTTATAAATTATTCTTACTATATTTATAATTATCGTTAACAACAATGTTTAATAAATTTTTTTTTTCATATTAATATTTTTATTTTTATTGTTATTAATTTTTATTTAAGTATGAATTACAATAATTATTATTGAAATAAGAATTTATAGACCTGAATTGAATCGAATTGAACTGAATTAATGAACCTCATTAGACTTAACTTAATGAACCTGAACTGAATTGAACTTAGCTGAACTTAAATGAACCAAATTGAAATTAAAGAGAACAAGATTTAAACCATACAACATAAACTGTAAATTTTCCATTTTGCAAAAGGGATTTTGAAGAAATTTTTTTCCAAAACAAAACTTGATTTAAAAATAATAACAAAAATAAATAATTCCCCTATGTTAGAATAAAAAATCTTGAAAATTTCGTAGGTTATTAGAATCTAACGAATAGCAATAATAGTAATAACATAAACTAAATGAGCTTAATGGAGTGAATTGAAATTAAAATTTAAAAGAATGTAATTATTTATAAAATTGGAATTTGTGAAAAATAAAAAATTAATTTGATTTCTAAATTCCCAAAATTCAATTAACCGTCTCTACGCCTCAAATCCATGTTACTCAAAAAGTCTCAGAGTCCTTCCTCTACGATTTGCTTCGCTTCTACTTCTTTTGTTTATCTTTTTAACAGAGTCAATCACTTTCTACAACTTCATCATCTTCTTAGATTCATTTTCGAACTTTCCACCGTAAGTTTTACTAGATTCATTTTCTGATGCGTTTCTTTTAACCATTTTAGGGTTTAATTGTTTGGATCTTCAGCTTTAATTTTTCTATCTGCTTCTTTTTTTATGACATATGTGTTTAGTCTCTGATTTACTGCCACATCTAGGTTTGAATTTTTCTCGGATTGTTGAACTACCTGCAATCACCATCTTTAGATTGGAATATTCTGGAAATCCATCCCTTCAGCCCAGTGATTTCGCATTGGGGAATTTTTAAGCCATATCGAATAAAGGAACATCTCGGTCGTCAGGTTAGATTTTTTTCCTAACGTCGTTAGTTGAGCATGAAAATATTTGTTCAATTGATTATCAATGCATAATTTCTTAATTCTCTGTTCAGTGTGATTGAAATTAATAGTATTTTACATATATGATGTTAATTAAGCACTCTGAATTCTAATATTCTTTTCTCTTTTGTAATTTTAAGGTTTTTCTATTGAAAAAAGAATAGAAATTAAAATCCATATGCTGATAAATTGTGTTTCTTTTTTTCATACAAGTTACAAACTTACAATTATAATGAACAAGTTTCGAGTACATTGATTCCATTACACTTGCAAATATGTGTTATTTAGCTCAACATGTGATTCCCTGAAACATAGTATGTCAAATAGTATGTTATTTAGGCATATTCATCTGCAATAACTTCAATTCATGGTGATTCTGTTTAATGGTAATAGATTGTTCACCGTCAGCTTATTCACTCCATGTTAACATAAGTGTTGACATTTGTAGAGCTTTTTATTTATTTATTTATTTATTTTGTTTAGACATGGCTATTGATAAGAGTTATTGATGATAGAAAAGATCGACGATATATAGAAGGAATTGAATGCTTTTTAAAGTATGCATTTAGATCTAAATCAGCAAAAGACGAGATTCAATGCCTATGCAGAAACCAATGTTGTTAAAAGCGCTAGGCGCCCTCGAAGAGTTATACTTCTGAAATGCTCGAGGCAGGAGGCGCCACAAAGGCGCTCACCTCATCGAAGTGAGGCGCTACATAAGAAAAAATATATATTTATATAAATAATAGCAAAAATATACGAAGAAGATAAGTAATTTAGAATCAGACAACATTTGAATGTGAAAAACTATTAAGTTAAACTCAAAACAGAATAAAGTTCTCAAATTTAAAATTAAAATTACTAAGCCATTATTTCAAAAACTATTACTACTCGTTATCACCTGAACTTAGATAAGTATCTCCTTCACCAGTTGAGGAGATACTTGTCAACTTTCAACTTCATCCCCATACTTAATTTGGATTTTAAATGATATAAAATGCGGAAACAATACAGATTTATGTTGAACGCAACTTTCTTCTCTTAGTTTGTTTATAAATAGATAATTGCGATTCAAAATTAATGACGGTTCCTATTCTAATTAGGTTGCTCATTTATTTTGAAAAACCTACTATCTGTCCTTTCCATTTTCTCATTTCCATGTATACTTTTTATTATCTTAAGTGGCGTAAGGATAGAAGATCCTTCAATGGTCAAAGGGAGATGAGAGAAAAGCCAGTGCCTTTATCAGGATTGATGTGTTGAGAGAAATAGAAAGTTTCACTCCACTACCGTTTAACAGAAGCATGAAAAGGAAATATGATGCCTCAAATAGTTTTGAGAATTAGAGAAAGAAGAGTATCTTTTTTGAGTTACCTTATTGGAAGACACTTCTTATTCGTCATAATTTGGATGTAATGCATATTGAGAAAAATGTGCGTGATAATGTCTTCGGAACATTGATGAACATTAAAGGAAAGACTAAAAATATTTTAAAAAGCAGATATGATTTGGTTAGTATGGGTATTAGACCTAACCTTTACCCCTTTGTGATTGGAAATAAAGTACATGTCCTAGTGGCTCGTTATGTGCTTTCTAAAGAAGATAAGGAGGCTTTGTGTATGATGTTGGAAAACTTAAAGACACCTAATGGTTATTTATCAAAAATATCTAGATGTGTTAATGTGAAAGACCGTAAAATTTCTAGCATGAAAAGTCACGATTATCATATTTTCCTACAAAAGCTTCTTCCAATTGCCATTAGAGGATTTCTACCTGAAGATGTTGCTATGCCCCTTATTGAGTTAAGTGCATTCTTCCGTGACATATGCAATAAAAGTTTGGATATGTCTGAACTGAATTGTCTTGAAAAGCAAATTCCATTAATTTTATGCAAGTTGGAGATGATTTTTCCACCTGCATTTTTTGATGTCATGGTGCAATTGATTGTTCACTTAGTGGATAAGACAAAGTTAGCTAGACCTGTCCAACATAAGTGGATGTATTTTGTTAAGAGGGATTTGCATCAGAAGAAACTATATGTTAGGAACAAAGCAAAGCCCGAGGGATCAATCGCTGAAGGATATATCGCGTATGAGTGTTTGACTTTTTGCTCAAGTTATTTGGTGGGAATTGAAACAATCTTCAACCAACCTCCAAGAAATGATGATAGCATTGACGAAAGCAGTTGTGACATTGAATTGGAAATATTTAAGAAAGATGTTCGGCCATTGGGTAAAGGTGATTATTCTATACTTTCTGATGATTTGAAGCTGAAGGCGCATCTTTATGTTCTGAACAATTGTGAGGAAGTTTGGCCATATGCTGAGTAAGTAGTAAAAAATTTCTTTGTTTTGACCATAATTAATTTTTTTATCATCAAATAATTACACTACCCGTTGCAATTTCTATAGGAAATACAAAAGCTCATTACCAAGTATGAGTACACGGATGCTTAGAAAACGCTACAATTCAAAATTTCCACAATGGTTCTCTGAACATGTATGTTATTACTATCTCCAATATTATTAATCTCAAATAATAAATTCTATGTTAAATATCTTGCTATAATTGCAGGTGAATGAATTACATAAAAGTGGTAAAGTATCGAAAGATCTTTTCCATTTAGCTAGTGGTCCATATTCTCGCTTTAAGCATTATAGTGGTCACATAGTGAATGGATTTCGATTTCATACTTCTCATCGTCAAAATAATAGAAAAAGTCAAAATTTTGGTATATTAGCAAGAGGTGATGATAATTCTTCTGATGAAGAGTATTATGGTACTTTAACTAATGTTTTGGAGATACAATACCCAGGACGTAATTGCATTTACTTGTTCAAATGTGAATGGTTTGATGTGCACCGAAAAGGTAGTGGACATGCGGTTTATAATTTTTCCATTGCAAGTGTAAACAATCGTTCTCGCTTAAACACGGATGAGCCTTTCATTTTAGCTAGCAAAGCGGAATAAGTCTTTTATGTTCAAGATCCTAAGAAATCAAATTGGCTTATTGTGATGAAAAACCAGCCGTGAGATGTATATAAATTACCAATTCGATCAATTGATGATACTGTTGAAGTAAATGACGAAGATGAGGTTTTCCAAGAGGAGGAAGTAACTATGGATGGTCATGAAACAAGACCACTAGATGCTGATGAGATAATTAATAATGAGATTATTCGTGATTTTGAAGAAGTGCCTCCTAATGTTGCTCAACGGATAATATTGATGTTTGTGATGACGATTACAATGAAAGTGAAAGCGAGGAAAATGCTAATGATAATGATGATGTCAATGATGATAATGTAAATGAAATGGATGAGTATGAAGATGACGACTGATGGTAGCTAAGTCGTGTTCTTATATTAATTAATAATACTTTTAAGAAACTAATGTTCATATATATAGTTAATCTTTACTAGTTTTTTTCGTGAATATGTTGAATTATATTTTTATTTCTTGTGAAATTCCAATGTAGGTGTTTCTGTGGAGGTTTACCAATCATGGAGAATTTTTTTAAGGTACAATTAGGAAGATAACATTTCAACAATTACATATTGGTGCTACTTTTTATACTCCAATATCCAGTCATGTTGAAAAGTTATCTTTGTTAATAGCATATTAATTTGCGAATTTTCTTGGTAGTAATATGAGGTTTTGATATTATAAATTTGGCATATGCATTTATTCATCACTCTGCTTGATGTTTAAAGATGAATGTTGTGACTTCCATTCCTTGTTTCTCTGTTTGGTCACTGATGTCTACATATTAAGATTTTAAATTTATGATTTAATTAGTATGTTTTATTAATAATCAAACAGAGCTAGATTCATAGTATCTAGAAGTATACCATGAGCAGACATTTTCATAATTTATTAGAGATTTTTTTTATCTTAATGGGAATTAAAGGCAATAGTTTTTGTATTATTAGTTCGAAAGTCCTGAACTTTTCTTGAAATGTTATAGTGTCAAGTATGGTTGAGTTGGGAAGATAAATTTGTCATGTACTTTTTTAGTTTCTCAAATTTGTTTTTGTGATTTCAGGTTCAGATTTAATCTTGATTTTCTAACTTAGCTCTACTCCTTTTGGATTTATGGCTTGTGCAACACTTCAACAACTTTATGGGATGTGGTTAGTGTTGCCATCTATTGTTCTTTTGTTGAACGTCTATGTTATTGGCTTTGTTTGTTTCTTTGTTTTCACTTTTCTTTGTTTAAGTTTCATCTGGTTAATTATTATGCTTATTGGTTTAAGTTATTAATGTTAGTGATTTGGTTTTATGATTGTCAATTTCAATTTGTATATGCTGTATATTAATTACCATTTTGGAATAATATTTTTGTTTTGTTTGATTTATTAAGTATAGAAGATCACACAGTGATTCCATAGTATAAGATTTTATATGTTTTCTTCAATTATATCAACAGAGATCTTTGATTAAAGGGCTGGAAATTTATTGAATCTATATTTTCTTTCCTTTGAGGATGAATCATTAGATACTCAAATCAACTAGTGTGATTTCAGGTTGAGACTTATTCTTGTTTTAAGTGTTTTTATTTAAAAATTTTCTTGTGCCTATGGTATTTTTTGGAACTTTACACTAGTGCGCTTCTTATTTCCAAGTTATCACTTTTTTGCGCTTGACATCTAAGCGAGAAGCAAAACTTTTGCGCTTTGATTGTGCTTCGTGCTCTTGACTACCATGGTGTATTTCCAATATTAGTGTTTCATAAGTGAAACTTGTGAGACACTGAATTTTGTTATACCTTTAGCAACTCCTTTTTTTTCGTACTTAGCTACTTGGAACACCATAAGTTCGGCATCATTTGTAAATTTTATTATTATTGTTCTTTATTTATTCAAGAGTACTTACAGTTTAATAATTTAACTATCTTTGTAATACTAGATATGTCTATGTCCTCATTTTGGTTTTATAATGCAGATTGGCATTGAAGTTGGACGACCTTTCTTAGCTCTCTTTTTTTTCAGAGAAACATTGAAGTACTTTGGTTGTCTTTTCTTTCTTTACTTAAGTTTGAAAGAATTTATTTCATTTTCTACTTATATTGTTCGTAACACAATCTTTTACATTAATATATTCAATTACAAATGTAATTTATTTAGTGTTCATTTTATTTTGTTATATATATATATATATATATATATATATATATATACACACACGCGCGCGCGTGCGTGCAGACTAGTTATTCCCCTAACTAGGTAAGAAATTGTCTTCTTTGTGTTAGGATAAAATTGTCCTCTTCATTTAAGATAAATAGTTGTTATCTATTCTTGAAAAAGTCATCTCCTTTGTGGGAACGATATTTGTTCTCTTGAACAAAGACAGTTAATTGTCCTCAATTCATGTAAGGAAAATGATTTCCTTTCATTAGGGACTATGATTGTCCCTTTATTTCGGGACTCAGGAATGTCCTCCAATATTTGGGGACCAAACTCGTCTTCATTTTATAGGATAACTATTGTCCCTTGAGTTAAGGATGAAAAATTGTCCTTTATTCAGGGGATGAAATTTGTCCACATGTGTCTAGGGACAATAATTGTCCTTTTCTTTAAAGATAAATGATTGTATTCGAATGTAGGGATACAAGTCGTCTTCATTATATAAAGATGATAATTGTCCCTATTTTTAAGGACAAATATTAGTCTCATAATGAAGGGACAAAATTTGTCTTCTTTTATTAGGGACAACATTCGTCACTCATATTAGGGACGAAATTTATCCATGTCCATGGAAACGGTAATTGTCCTTAAAATAGGGATGATAGCCCATTTTTCATCCCGTAAAGATTCGGGGACAAGGGCTTTGGGAACGACTACTGGGGATGAAAAAATTGTCCCCAAAAGTTTTGAGGATGATTTTTCACACTTTTGGGGATAATTTTGGTTGTCCCCAAAAGCCCATTTTTTATAGTGGCTTGAGTAAATTGATCACTATAGAGAATGGCGGTTAGAGCGTTGGCCATTTCTAAGCCGGTGTTTAATGGGATTTGTTAGAAAATTGCACCTCGTGTGAAATCTGCTCGTCTGTCCCATGACTACCTTGAGGATCCGTCATCCCGAAACTTTGACCTAAACCAAAGAACGATCTCCGATTTGAACTAAAATCTGAACTTAAACCCAAACCCAAATCTGAACTCGAGTCTTTGCTGGAATCAGTGTGTGGAATACCCTTTGATGGAAAGTTATCTAGGCAAGCCATGATGGAAAAATCCGGACTAGGCGGGAAGTCAGCCTCTTCCAAGCCTTAACTGAAGCAAATGCAATTGAACAACTTCATCATATATGAAATGCATGTTTGACATACTTGATGTTGATGTGCGAGATGCAAATGACGTGGTTACATTACAAAGGGTTAATATGTCGTGATGCTATAAAATTCATGTTTGTCAATTCATTTGAAACAAACAGGGTTAGTAATTAGTAATAAAGACATAACTCAAAAGATAACAAGGCCTGACCCGTGTGGTGAGTGCTTGAGGTTGGGGTGATATCTATGTGATGTCGAGGGTCATATTTGTCAATCCGTTTGGAACAAACAGGTCGATTGCTGTAATACCCGTGTGGTAGTAGGCTTATGGTTGAGGTGTGACTCATTTTTTGCCACTCCATTTGGAACAAAACAGGTTGACGTCTGTAATACCCGTGAGGTAATAGACTTGGTTTTAAAGTGGACTTATGTTTAACAATCCATTTGGAACAAACAGGTTGATTGCCATAATACTTGTGTGGTAAAAGGCTGAGGTTATTGTTTGTGTTTGCCAATCCTCTTGGAACAAACAAGTTGATTGCCATAGTACCCATGTGGTAATAGGCTTAGTTTAAAGTGTGATTCATGTTTGCCAATCCATTTGGAACAAAAAGGTTTATTACCGTAATACCTGTGTGATAAAAGGCTGAGGTTATGTTTTGTGTTTGCTAATCCACTTAGAACAAACAAGTTGATTTCCATAATACCCATGTGGTATAGGCTTGGTTTCAAAGTGTGACTTGTGTTTGCCAATCCATTTGGAACAAACAGGTTTATTGCCATAATACCCATGTGGTAAAAGGCTGGGCTTTTTGAGAATTCGCAACTGTGACTCTTTCTCATGTCGTGAGGTGGCTTTGTTCAGCTTTCACACAATTGTACGAGTCTGGGTAAATAGTGCATTGTACAATGTAACTCTTAGAATAGTGGGTTTGTTACCCTGAATGGGCAGAGGTTTGGGTGCCAAGCAGGCACCGCTATACTTTGGGAATTTGTGATCCTAATCATAGGTCACACTGTCTTAGCATATTAACTAAACCTAGGTGTGTGATATTAGTGTGACCTCGGGTTTGTGGTGGCATGATGACCATATCATAAATGAGTGTGTGCATAATCGTGTCTGCAAAAGAGATTGTGGTTAGCATGATGCTATAGACGATGTATGATAAAAGGGAAGCGGTAAACACATAGCACATAGCATGCGATGCACTTCCTCCGACCTTATATCCCCTCGCTTAAGGGTTAAGCTTCTAAATCTAAGCTTGGGTCATCTCAATGCCGTTAGGTATTAAGGAGCGCGCTTGCAAGGAGATATGCTATTTATTTGGTAGACCTAGAGAAAGTATCTATGGTTTCCTTATATGAGTTAGGTCATGGGCTGTTAATGTAGAAGGTTCTTGTTGCACTATGATACACTCCAAGCCTCTCCCCAAATAGGTGCAAACTAGGGAGGTACATGCGATATGGCAACAAGTGATCCACTCGTTATGTATCTTTGGTCGCCATGGGGTTGCAAATGATACTTTCACAAGCTTCATGGTAAATGGGGTATCCTAATCTTAAAGGCTAAGCCATATAATGCATATGCTTTTGTTCGAAATATTGTAAGCGTGGATTTAACTCATTTAACAACTTTTCAATACTCATCCAAAATCTTTTAAACTTTTAGGTTTATGAAAAAGACATTCCCCAGCGGAGTCGCCACTGTGAGCGGACGACATTTTAGACTCGCGTGGATGTCACGAGGCACCGACCCCGTGAGATGGGGAGTGGGGTTTTTCGAAAGGAGCATGCTTCGAAGGATGCGTTGCTCAAAGAAAATGTTGTTTGAAAATTTGAGTTTCAAGCTTAATAGACTCGAGATCAGGATCTCTAGCCTATGATACGTTAAGCCTAAGCGATACCATAGTTCAGAGATTCGGGTCCAGGATGAGTTACTTACTTCATCGTTATTTGAGTTAACATTATTCCCATTTGGAAATCACACTTATGATATTTCGATTCAATCGAGATGTTTTTGGCTTATGTTTTTGGTTATTTAGCGAGCATGCAAATAGCAGTAAATAAAGTGCGAGAAAGTAAATGCGCCTAATTTATGGGATTAATTACATATTGGGATGGGGGATTTACAAATCACCTAAATACATTGATATCTAACAAATATTACATTTGATAAATGCGATACCCGAAGGAAATTAAACCCTAACATACATCTATCCTAAACTACCTACATCCACAAAGGTTAGCACATGGGATATTCCACCACACAAATATGTACCAAGTGTACCACGTATGCTCGATTAGGATTTCGGCAAGACCTGTGTGGTTGAGGTAAAAATAACGGAGATTTCAAAGTTCTTATACCATGAAAATTGTTCATTTTTATTTTCAACTATGTTGGTCATTTTTATTAGTGAAAATGCCGCATGTTATATTATTGGGTCGCTTATCCGGGAACTCGAGTTCCCTTCATGTGGGTGACCTAAAACAACATTTAGAAACATAAATCTAGGCCGAACATGCATAACATATCCATCGTTTGGGTTAACAATGGTAACGATTTCATCCATATCGTTACCGACTTCCTTATGAAAGGTGATATCGATATGAATGGTCCGAAGCACTTTCGTTGCTACTCCAAACCTTAATCAACATATTAATACATTAATAAATCATATATAAATCCTAAATAATTACAATTTAGAGGTTTTTAACCCCCAATGATGCATTTCCAAACTCAGAAGGGTCTTAGAGGGTCGCTCTGGGCTTAAACAATTCGAAACAGAGCAAAACAAAGTGAAACTGGGTTCTGCCAAAGGCAATGTCATTAACAACATTAGGCCATGTCTTTAACAACATTGCAATGTTATTAATGACATTAGGTCATGTTGTTAATGACATCGAGGTTCCAGACCTGCAGAAAACACACAGAAACAGCAAAAACAGCAAAACGAAAATCCGAAACTTCAAACGAACATAACTTTTGCTATGAGATAGTATTTTTTAAGTACATGTCCATTTTTTTGATGAGATCATGGTACCTTTGCTTGAGCAATAGCCCCATTGTTATCGCAATAGACGGCTATTGGATTTACAATAAAGTACACCACAATGAAATCACCAATAAATCCCTTAAGCCAGACAGCTTGGTTAGCCACTTCTAAAGCAGCTATGTACTCAGATTCTGTGGTTGAATTGGTAGTCGTATCCTGTTTGAAACCTTTCCAAATAATTACCCTCCGTTTAACATAAACACATAACTTGACTGGGACTTATAATCATCCTTTTCAGATTGAAAACTCATGTCGGCGTATCCCTTCAAAGTGAGATCACCTTCTCCATATACTAAAAACATATCCTTAGTCCTACGTAAATACTTAAGGATAGTTTTAAGGGTCATCCAGTGCTTCTCACCTGGGTCAGATTGAAATATACTCGTAACGCTCAATGCATGTGAGACATCAGGCCGAGTGCATACCATAGCATACATAATGGAACCTATCACTGAGGCATAGGGTATTCCATTCATGCGCAGTCTCTCCTCTTGTGTTCTCAGACACTTAGATTTAGAAAGTTTAATCCCGTGAGACATTGGGAGATAACCCTTTCTTGACTACTCAAGGTTAAATCTAGCCAAAACCTTTCCATGTACATACTTAGCGGAAGACCTAGCAGCCTTCTAGATCTATCTCGATAGATCTTTATACTGAGTATAAAAGCTACTTCTCCAAGGTCTTTCATGGGGAACTTCTTTGACAACCATGACTTAATTGTCTAAAGAAAAGGAATATCGTTTCCTATCAGTAATATGTCATCGACATATAATACAAGGAAAACGATTGCACTCCCACTAGCCTTCTTATATACACAGGGCTAATTAGCGTTTGACACAAAATAAATTTCTCGGATTGTCTCGTCAAACCTAATATTCCAACTCCTCAATGATTGCTTAAGTCCATAAATGGACTTCTACAACTTGCATACCTTTGAGTCATCCTTGGATGTAAAACCCATGGGTTGTGCCATAAACACATCCTTGTCTAGATTCCCATTAAGGAATGTTGTCTTCACATCCATCTGCCAAATCTCCTAACCGTAATGAGCAGCGATGGCAAAGAGTATCTTGATAGACTTTAGAATGGCCACCGATGAAAAGGACTCATCATAGTCAATGCCTTCTTTTTTACTACCCTTTTGTCACCAGCCTTTCTTTATAGATAACTATGTTACCGTCCATATCAGTTTTCTTCTTGAAAACCCACTTGTATCCTATGGGCCTAATCCAACTTGGAGCATCAATTAAGCTCCAGACTTGATTTTTCGTACATGGAGTTCATCTCCGACCTTATTGCTGTGAGTCATTTGTTATATTTTGAGCCTTCCATTACCTCCTTGTAAGTCTTGGGCTCATCATCGTCCATAAGGAAGAGATGTTTATCATCAAAGATGAAAAATCTGTATCGAGCGATTGGAGCCTAGCCTGACCTACACAATGTCGGTATTATGATAGGTTGTTCCATGCTTGCACTATCTTATGTAAAAGGTGTAGGTATAATCAGTTGATTGTCTATTTTATCTTCTTGAGTGCTCAACTCAAGATTGCTCCCACTAGCTTTCGCAAGTATATGCTCCTTCTCGAGGAATTGAGCAATTCTGGAAACAAGGACTTTTTGTTCCTCGGGATTAAAGAAGGTATACCCTATAGTCTCCTTAGGGTAACCTACAAACAGACACCTATCACACTTAGCACCCAGCTTATCTAAACTCATCCTCTTTACGTAAGCAGGACATCCCCTAACTCCAAGGTGAGAAAGAGCAAGTTTCTTACCATACCATAATTCGTATGGAGTTTGATCAACTGATTTAGAGGGCACTTTATTTAGAATATAAATTGCGCTCTCAAGTGCATAAACCCAAAAGGATCTACTGAGTTCTGCTAAGCTCATCATGGACCGAACCATATCTAGTAGGGTTCAGTTCCTCCTTTCTGACACTCCATTATGTTGGGGTGTATAAGGAGGTATCCACTAGGATAAAATACCATTATTTCTTAGATAATTCTGAAACTCTTGGCTTAAGTATTCACCGCCTCTATCAAATCTAAGGGTCTTGACACTTTTCCCAAGCTATTTCTCTACTTTTATTCTGAACTCTTTGAATTTCTCAAAACTTTCAAAATTGTGTCTCATAAGGTATAGATAACCATATCGCGAGTAATCGTCGATAAAGGTTATGACGTAGACGAAACCCTCATGTGTCTTTATACTCATTGGACCACATATATCGGAATGTATTATTTCCAAAGTACTAGTGGCACGCTATCCCTTTCCTTTGAAAGGTTTCTTAGTCATTTTCCCTTTTAAACAAGGTTTGCAAGCACCATAGGATTCCCATTCTATTGGGCCCAAGTCTCCACATTTGTGTAATTTAGTTAAGCGAGTTTCATTTACATGGCCTAGATAATAATGCCATAAGTATAAGGATGTCTCATTATCTAATCTCGATTTCTTAACAATGTTCATATTTAGAATTTCAGTTTTAGTATATAGAATATAAATGCCATCCACGGATATTCCACAAGCATAAAAAATATTATCACGTTGAATTTGAAATTTATTATTAGAAAATAAAATTTCAAATCCATCTGTTGCTAATTGTGCAACAAGAATAATATTCTTAGTGATAGCAGGAATATAATATCAATTATTCAAAACTAAAACTAGGCCAATAGGCAAATGAAGGCTATATATCCCTACAACTGTTGCAGTAACCCATGCTCCATTTCCTACTCTTATATCCATTTCCTTCTTTGCAAGCCTCCTCCTATTCCGCAATCTCTGCATAGAAGTACAGATATGAGTACCACAACCAGTATCTAATACCCAAGTAGACTCATAGGGAACTGTAGAGAAACTCTCTATCATGAACATACCTGAAGTATATGCCTCACTTGGCCTCTTCTTCACTTGTTCAGAAATCAGAGCTTTGCAATCACGTTTTCAATGTCCGGGCCTTCCGCACACGAAACATATTCCTTTGGGCTTCTCCTTTTCAATAGTAACATTTTTTACTTTCTTGTTAATGGGTTTTAAACCTTTGCCTTTGACGCAAGTTCTACTTGCCAAGGTACTTGTTCCTCTAGCACTCAAACCTTCTTCAAAACTTCCAAGTTTCCTAATAAACTGATATATCTTGCTAGTCTTCCTTGACATAAGATAATCTTTCACAAAAGGTGAATATTTATTAGATAGACTTTTTATCATAAGTTGTATGTCATGGTTAGAATCTGAGCCAATCACCTTGAATACTGTAAGTATTCTATGCATTACTCCGTGGCTAGGATCCCATCATCTTTCTAATAGTTATAGAGAAATCTCAATATTTCATTCCATTCAACTTTCATGCCCTCGTGAAGTCCTCTAAGATGAATCAAAATGGATTTTAGGTCCATACCTTCATGATGTTTCTTAAGCTTCAAGCTCATGGTTTCGAGCATCACTAGTGACCACGAAAGCATCCTTATTGTGCTTAAGAAATGCTTCTTTCTCTTGGATAGAAGCCTCAGCATCAGGATTGACTGATTCGGGATTATCTAGAACATAATCCATGTGGCTTTTCTCATGCTCCTTTCTAAGAGCTTTGAACTAGTCATCAAAATTGATCCCTGTCAATTTATTGTCAAGTATCGGACGGAGACTTATGTTCGGATTCCTTGTTCAACCTAGATATAAGATAGAATTTGTTTAGACATTAGTATATGCACATGCATTTAATATAAGGTCTTTAATTAAACACATAATTCCTACTATTTTCTCGACATTCAAATAGCCCCTTCTATTTAAATTTGGGAAATTTGGTCGAACCAATTTTCCTTAGTAGGTAGCATCCATAACCACTCATCATGACCCCCACTAACGTAGATCAAGCCATAACAAGAAAACCATAGATGCAACCTGTCCATTTGCATCTCTTGCAGTTGCTAATCCATTTGAGCTCTCTTTCTCGAGACTTGCATACCCAATTGTATGACTCCTCAAATGTGTCTCCAATTTGGCATTAACTCCAATAATACAGACAACTAACCCATCTTGGTTAAGGCATTAACCCCATCTAGTCTCATGACCAAACACATGTCAAGGGAAGGCATGTTGTACATGTGGTTACATCTGTTAATATGGTTTATATCACGAATTATGATGGGAAGACTATACAACACCTTAATATTATTATGGGGATTTTATTGGTGTCACTGGTCTCGCCCTAGTCTAGGTCTTATACGATGGATATGATTATGAAAATAATAATTTCAGACTATTTGGAATTATTAACTCTAAGGGAACATGCTTGGGACTGGTATATCATAATCATTCCATTATGTCAAGACTCCACATAGCATGTAAAACAAACAAGGTCCATGTTTAAGTCATTGCACTAATGTCTATAAGTTTTAATTTAACAACTTAAACCACATTTGTAAAACCATATGCGAAATTCAATTCTCATATTAGAAAACTACTAAGTCATAAAAGTCCCTTGAGTACTTTTTAATCTAATACCAATGGAGATTTCCAGGTAAGAAAGGCCTCCCTTAAAGTGAATAAGAAGCCAAGTTCAATCTTTGCCATAATCACAGGCACTTTGATTCATTGTACCATAGACAACTATGATTTAAAGATTTTATTCTTCAATTAAGTGAAGTACGGGATAACCCTCAATCAAAGCATTTACACGTGTGGTAAAACATTGCTTATTTATATGATAATCACCTAGACTAAGTTTGAGCAAAACCTTAATCTAGTTATCACATCATATTCTATAACAGGTAAGTCATGCATAGCATAATTTAACCAATTCATAGAAAGTAGCATTTTAACACATTATTATCAATCATGCATAGCATAAGGCAAGCTCTTATACCATTGCTGGTTAATCAAGATAGTAATTGAATATGCAATCGTTGCAAGGTGGAATTTCAAAACTTAAAATTAACCTAATGATCTCATAAGCATGCCATGATTGATAAAATCTAGGTTAAAACGTTCCGTAGAGGCTTTTAGGTTTATAAAGCTTACAAAAGAAACCTAGCATCTAAGTTTAGAGTATTACTAGTTATGTGTGCTTTCTCTCTTTTGGTGATGGTGTTCCCTTAGAGTAATTCGGCAAAACTTCGTTAGCACGAGCTTCCAAGCTAGGAGAGCCTCTAATATTAATCCATACAGATCTTCATCGATAAAAACCTCGCTGAGGAAGAACCCGTTAGTAAACAGCAGCTGCTAGACCACTCGAAGACCAATTCGAAAATAAACCAAGAAGGCTCACTTTAGAAAGAGCCTTTAAAAGAATTCTTCTTTTGTTTGGAGAAAATCGTGGAGGATCTCGCACAATGAATGAAGAGAGAGATGTTGAACTCAGAGAGAAAAGCTGAGCTGAAGTGTAGAATAATGAGGTGCTTGGAGGCCATATATAGGGGAAAGGGGGAGTGTTAGAATCCCCCTCAAACACTAGGTGGGATGGGAATATTCCCATCACACCTTAGCGGGAGGCAGCCGCGTAGGCCCCTTTTCGAACAACCCATGTTCGTTTGGGGCCCACTTACAATGAGAAAAATTCTCTTTCTCAGCTCTGTGTAATTTTTCCTTATTTTCTCTTTATTCTCTTTAATTATTAATTCGGTCCAACTAATTAATAATTCTTCTAACAAATTCAACAAATGGTATTTTCAGCATAGACCCAGTTTATAGGTTCTTTACTTAGTCCGATAAAGACCCAAAGTATGTGACCTCATAGGATCCCAAAGTATAGAGCCGCTAGAGGTTAACCTAAACTTGGCTTCCCATCTGGGAACCTTTAGGCTCAGTGTTCTAGACTGATATGAAACTTGATAGCTCTAGAAGATCAAATGGGCTTTCTAGCAAAGGCGTATGATCCCCCGATACTTGTAAAGTCACGTGCTTGTGACTTAATTCGGTTCTGCAGTAGTAACCAATATAATACACTCCTTCCATCAGGTTAAGTATCATCCAATTTATTGAGCTCGCATTAAGTGTTAGCTCATATAATAGCCATAGCTATCCTAGAATTAAACTTGTTCACGAAGAACACAACTCGGCCATTATGTATTAAGATTGACTACAAACCCATTCTATTAATCTTATACTCGGATAAGAGGTTTATGAGTGTTTCACTTCCAACAAGGGGCCCTAAGATACATCTCCCATTATATCACTATATTAGGAGCAATGGATCTCATCTTAACTACTCGGCTTACCAACATGTGATCATCACTATACTGTTCGTCACTTTTCTACTGATAAGTTTAATAACTTTTTCGCAAAGAGTTTGGCTATATATTAATGGTGCCAAAAACTTGATCACGTAAAGTATAGGTGTTGTCAGTACCTCTTATCAAATAAAAAAATGATGATAACTGCAAGTATACAGTTGCGATGTAGTTTTAAAAGATATCGAACCCAGGGAAGGAACCAAGTCTAAAGATCAATAAGGAAGGCAGAATAAAGAAAATAAAATAGATTTGATATTTTGGACAGGAGGGTTAGAATGAAGAATGAGTAAATATAGATATGAAAGATTAGAGAATCTAATATATAGATTTTTCCTACGAAATAAGGATAGCAGAGAAAACATGCAAGTTCAACAAAGATGTTATGATTCACTAAACTAATCTAACAGACTCAGTTCAAAACACCCAAATGTTCAATTATTCATCGCAGAGCAACACATGAAATAACTTTTCTAAACCTAGCGCAAACGAATTAAGACAATTATATAAACCTGGACAACGTCAACACTATGCTTAGTACGGGTCGCTCTCACATAGCCATATTTAGCAAGTTACCATTCCAAAAATGTTAGCTCACTAAACAGTGTTATATCATAGATCCAGTGATTATACAAGATATTGTTAACCATAAACTACTCTTAAAATTAACTCCAACACATATAACTTGATTAATATAAAAGACTTAACACGAAATACGCATTATGACACATAGACATATCATAAACTTCGAAATAGAAAGTATAAGTAGAAAGCAAAGCAAAGTTGTAAGGTATGAAAGTGAAAGCTAAAGTTGGTCAAACCGTATCCACTCTTTAATGGGAGTCATCAATTCCCGCAATTCCTGCATCTGCTTTAAATTCGGTCTCGGCCCATACAGAACCTCCTCTAGGATGCTATTCTTTGTGAATATCGAACAAACGAATATTGAAGAATGAAAACTTTTATTGATAAGTGATTTGCAAGTACACTTATACAATAACCGCTCGAGAATATAGAGAAATCTAGT
>CATIWQ010194435.1:0-24726 GCA_949673415.1 Euphorbia schlechtendalii | reverse complement strand
ATAATTAATTCTATCAAAATACTACTTAGATACACCTTCAAATACCTTAAATATGCTTAATCTATCATGATCTACACTAATGGAACCTTAATTTCACTTACCCCCAATTCGGTTTACTATTCACCAAGAACTTAAAATCTGAAATCTTCTTCTTCTAGCCTTGATTCACTGAAATTGATGATGAAATATGGCTTGAGGATCGATTTCTAACAAGAATTCGAAATCAAAACGAAGAAATTGAAGATTTTTAGTTTATGGAAGTTTGTAAGGAAAATGGGTGAAGAAAAGAAGAGAAATGGAGAAATGGATAAGAAATGATACGTATGAGGATAAGGAAAAAGGATTATATGTATATAAAATTATTTAATTTCAAATTACCATTTTGCCCTTAGTTCAATTATATTATATACTTATCAAAATTTCTTGGTTAAACCGTCTTATAACTTCGTAATTTAATTCCGTAAAAGAATAACATGCACATATAATTATAAGCTCCCATGATAGCTTATATATCCTTTCTTGCATGTATATAATTACAGAAATTTTCAGTCCCAAGATACATAGTTACGGTCAAAGTTTGACCCGCGGTCAAACTTCGCTCCGTTTCACTATTACCGAAATTTAACATTTTCTCATCATTCCTTAAATATTGTAATAATATACCGATGTCGAAATTTAGAAATTTTGGGGTGTTACATGTGGGGTAGTGGGAAATTGTCCTTTAGCAACGCTTTGAACTTAGCCTTTAGTTGCTTCACCACCTTTCCCTTAACCTTATCAGCCCATTACAGACACGATCTATATAGTTTCTGCTTTAATGGCATAAACTTTGTATCGGTTAGGATGCGATGTTTTACAATCTCCCTGTTGGCACCAGACATGTATTTATAAGACCAGGCAAAAGTGCTCACATGACACCTAAGCACATTTTCTATCTCTATTTTTTCATTAGGGTTTAGATCATTGGATATGGTTACCATTTTAGGTGATTCAATTATACCCAAATTAATTTCATGTAAAGAGACATTGTGATGCTAAATACATTATGAGTGAATTCACATTAATGCATGATACCATTAGGCAAAACATCGAACAAGTAAGCAAAGTCCTAATCTTTCATTTCATAAAAAGCTTTAAAGGTTGAGTTGTTTACATCACAAACGCTAGAAATGTTTTACATCATCTTCATATTCATCTTCCACATGCGAAGGGTCTTCATTGATTGCTTCCTCACTAGTAACCTCTAGATTGGGCTTGTCTTGGTCTTCGGTGGCACTGGCGTCTGGATAGGTGGAGCAGCCATCCTTAGAGTAGCAGTGATAGGTGGCATCCCTTTGATAGCAACAATGGTTGGAGCAGCAGCAATTGGGGGACCTGAGGATAATTGAGGGGTCTAGTGATGATAGCAGATGATGCACTCATAACTAAAGAAGTGGAAATAATCATAGGAGGATAAATAGCGGCAGGGTGAACAACAGCGGGGTAAACAAACTGACAAGCCGAGGAGGAGCCCTCACCATAAGGACTATTCAATCAAGAATGAAGGAGTAATTACAGGATGAGGGTTGCCCTTAAGCAGGTTAATAGGCGAGTAAATCATCATACCCTCTAAGTCAAGCTTTAGATTGATCTCGTGAATTTTGCTCAAGTTTATGTTCTCTTTATTTGCATCTTCAATCGTGGCCTTAGCTAATTTCCTAACTATAATGGTGATTGGGCCTCCTTTATTCTCAACACCTTTCCATCTTCTCCTCTTTAAAATAGTAAGATAATAGTGAGGGATTCCATGGCAACTTCAATTTCCTCATCCATAGAATTGGGAGGAATATCATTGGTAATTTTCTCATAAGTCTTGTCATACTCATCGACTCCCTTTACTACCTTTGTGAACACGGGATTTTACCCTGACTCACGAGTTCGATGATGAAGCTGTAATTTATTTTTCCCTTGCTAGTTTTTCACTTTTTACAGGGTCTTGAATTCATCCGAAGGAAGCTAGCATTGTTTCTTTGATCCTTACCCATTTTCTTAGGTAATTTCAGCACAAAAAAAGAAAAAAAGCCCAAGGCAAAGAAGTAATATCATTAACCACATTGCAATATCGTTAACGACATTGTGATGTCATTAATCATATCAACTTTGTAGACAGACCAAAAAAGCAATTTCTACATTATTTAGTCAAAAAACCCATCTCCACCCCATAATTCCGGATTTTCTCTACCTAACACCCTGTCAACATTATGCTAACCCACATGGGCACTAATTAGTGGAAGAAAATGATGAAAAAGATGAAAACAAGTGGGTGAACCACTTAGGCAAGTTAGAATTTTGGATTGAAGGGAGTTCTACAAAAAAGGAAGGCTAATTTTCAAATGGAAGGGGGGTAGCTCAGGAAAAAGGAGAGATCATTTCTAGAAGGGAGAAACCAGAAATCCAAAGTATAACACAAAAAGATTTTTTTTCAAAAGTTTTCAAAAGATTAGTGTTTTAGAGTATTTTTATGTTTTAAAACTCAGAGGAAGAAGGACTTCTACCTCCTCTCTTCCTCTTTTTACAAATCATATCCTGGAAGTTCTGCTTGCGTCAAAGAGTAGACCTCTACTCTTCATTTTTATCAAAAATCGCAAAACCGGATCAAAGAAACAAGGAGAGCTTCCCGGAGGACTTCATGGACCTTGAAGAAAGTGGATTCATGACTACAGGGTAAGCCTCTGAATTCCTAGAGTTTGTGCTTACATTTATATGCTTTTCTTTTTAAAGTTTCATTTTGTTTTCGATTATTTCCATTTTCGCACACTAATCCATTTTCTAGAATTTACAGTATAATTTCAAATCTTTTTTAAGTATTTTATTTACATTAAAATATTCTACACTTCTTTAGATTTCTATAATGATAAAGATCATCCAAATCGGTTAAGTATAGCAAAAGTTATGATCGTTTGAAATTCTGGATTTTTGTTTTGCTGTTTTATGCTGTTCATGTGTGTTTTCTGCAGGTCCGGAGCCTCAATATCATTAACAATATTACCTAATGTCGTTAACGACATCACAATGTCCTTAACAACATTACCTAATATCGTTAACGACATTAACCTTGTCAGAATGCAGTTTCGCTTTGTTTTGCTCCGTTTCGAATAATTTGAGCCCGGAACCACCCGCTGAGACCCTTCTGAGTTCAGAAATGCATCATTGAGGGTAAGAAACCTCTAAATTGTAATTATTTGGGATTTATATATGATTTATTAATGTATTAATATGTTTGATTAAAGTTTGGAGTAGCAACGAAAGCGCTTCAGGCCATTCATATCGATATCGCCCTTCATAGGAAGTCGATAATGATATGGATGACATCGTTACCATTGTTAACCTAAACGATGAATATGTTATGCATGTTTGGCCTAGATTTATATTTCTAAATGTTGTTTTAGGTCACCCACACGAAGGGAACTCAAGTTCCCGGATAACCGACCTAACAATATAACATGTGGCATTTTCACTAATAAAAATGACCAACATAGTTGAAAATAAAAATGAATAATTTTCATGAAATACGAACTTCAAAATCTCCGTTATTTTTACCTTAACCTCACGGGTCTTGTCAAAAACTAAACCGAGCATACATGGTACACTTGGTACATATTTGTGTTGTGAAATATCTCCTATGCGAATCTTTGTGGATGCAGATAGTTTAGGATAGATGTATGTTAGGGTTTAATTTCCTTTGGGTACCACTTTCAATTTCGAAATCAAATGTAATATTTTTTAGATATCGATGTATTCTGGGCGATTTTATCCCTTAGATTTTGATGTATTTAGGCGATTTGTAAACCCCCAAACCCAATTATGTAATTGATCTCCCCATAGAATAGGCGTATTTAATTTCCTACGTGTTTACTTTCCGCAACTTACTTACCATTTTATGCATGTGTGATAAAAATAAACTGAAAATATCTAGTTTAGTTCAAATATTATAAATGTGGTTTCTCTCATAGTGTAATTTAACTCAAATGATGATGAAATAGATAACTCATCACAGACCTGAATCTCTATTTTGTGGTACGGATTAGGCAAATGGATCTAAGCTACCAAATTTTCTCGGAAGAGCTGATCCAGGTGGTGACTCTGTAACATAGGCTAGAGATCCTGATCTCGAGTCTTTTTACTTGGAAACAATTTTTCAAAGAGAAATACTTTTTCAACATGCTTTTCAAAGCTAGGTTTTTGAAAACCGCACGCCACATCTCACGGGGCCGACGCCTAGCGGCAACCCCGCAGTAAAACGTCATCCGCTCATAGTTACACTAGTAGAGAAAGTGTCTATCGCATCACACTTTTCCCATTGATTATGAACGGAACTGACGCTAATAATGTTAGGGCAATCTCGTCTGTTGATTTTAATAACCAACTGTATTTTTATAGAAATCCCATCGGTTTTTAAATAATTAACCGACGGGATTATATTTTTTCCCAATAACATCGGTTTATATTAAAACAACCGACGAAATTGCTCAATTTCAACAAATAAATAAAACATCATTCTCTCCTTTCTTTCCTCTATACTGTCTCACACCTTACCACTGCAACTCATCCCAAATCCTCATCTTACCGTCATCCTTCAATCCCTTTTATCTTACTATCATCCTTCAATCTCATTCATCTTGCCATCATCCTTCAATCCCTTTGCTCATCCGTAAATTATTTCTCACTTTTTCTCTCGCCTCTACCAAATCAACACAAATTATCCTCTGTTATTTCATCGGTTTATTCACCGTTCTCAAGTTGTTCTTACTGCAGCCATCTCTCGCCTCATTCCTCATTAACTTTCGTCAGGTATGAACTTAAATGTAATGAGTATAAATTAATTGGATGCATATTGATTTTTAGTGTTTCTCAATTTCTTAGTTTGTTTTCGTTTTTGATTTTTTGCTTTTAATTTCGTTATATTGAATCAATTATTTGCATAATGAATTTTAGGGTTTCTCAGTTTGTCTTTCTTTGCTTTTATGTTTGAAACATTTTCTTTGTTTGCTCTGTTCTCATATACAGTCAAATTTCCCAACCATAGCTGAATCTGCCTCTTCATCCACCTGCAAAAAGTTCGATTACTCATTCTGTGACTGACATATTTTGTTTAACCACTATTTAGTACTTTAATTGAGGGAAAATGTCATTAGTTGAGAAAAAAACCAGAAAAAAAAGCACTTTCCAAATAGAAACAAACAAAATGCTTTCGTGGGACTAGCAATTTTATGGTAAAACTATAGATTAAGGTTGTGATTGGGTAGACTACAATCTAATAACTTGCTACATGATACTCGCAGAATTCATTATTAAATTATAATACCATGAAGAAAAAACTTGACTCAAAAGGTTGTAATTAGATCAGTATTCAAATGTTTTGAGTTTTCGAAGGTTATAATTCAAAATTTGAATGTTGAGAAAAGGTATAATGACAATAGAATAGCATTATCCAACCTAACCCATGATGTGCTTATCCAGAAAGGAATTAGCATCGTTTCCATGTGTTGTCTTTGCAAGAACCATGTTGAGAACAAAGACCATCTTTTTACTGCTTGTTCTTTTGCGAGAACCTTATGGACAGCCCTGCAATCGCTGTTTGGGAGATGTTTTGACATTAATTCTGTCTTCAAGGAGGCTTTATCTATTGCTTTTGTACATAAGTTCAGCCCTCAATTACAAGTGTTTTGGAATTCTGGAATAGTTAATGTAATTTGGCTTATTTGGCTTGCAAGAAACAAATATATATTTGATGATGTGCTGCCCAACGTTAGCCATTCTTTGCAAATGCTATGGGAAATCCACCGTGGGATTAACAAGCTCGGCTTTGGGGTTATGTGGAATTCAGAAATGGAAAAATGGACTATTATCAACCTTGGCATTTCGCCACGGTTTCATAAAGCACCTCGGGTAATCGTAGTTAGATGGATTAAGCCACTTTATGGCTGGATGAAGGTTAACTCGGATGCCTCAACAGAGGGTGCTCCGGGACCCTCGGGATGCGGGATGGGGGGGGGGTCTTTCGGGATTGTAATGGTTTTTCCTTCCACAGGTCTATGTCATATTCTTTTATTGAGGAAGTGGAGGTGGCAATCTTTGCTATCAAAACGGCAGCAACTAGAGGATGGACGAGGCTTTGGATTGAGAGTGATTCGACTTTCGTAGTGCAACTTTTCAAAACAAAAAACACAAGGGTCCCTTGGCACGTACGAATGGATTGGTTGGAATGCCTTCAAATGATAAATTCAATGCATCTTTTGGTAACACATGTGTTTCGAGAAGGCAATATGATTGCGGACGCCTTAGCTAACCATGGTCATATCTCCCAGACAAGCTCCGAATGGCTTCAAGTTCCCCTTTTTTGCCAAGGAATCCTCTATCATGATCTAAATGGAATTTGTAACTATCATTTTAGATAGCTTTGTAGCTTAGTTCTTTTTGTGTTTTGCGTTCCTTTTCTCTTCCGCATTGTACTGAATTTTCTTTTTATCTTTTAATAAAACTTTAGGGGGGTTGATTAGAGTGGGGAAGGGCGGGTCCCCCCATGGTGGGAATTCCATGGTCTGCCTTTGGGTGTGGACTATAAGCGACATTCTTACTGAGGGACTAATCTCACCCTCACTCTTTTCTTCCTGACCCTAATTTTATTCCAAAAAAAAAACTAACCCATTAAAAAATGACATTTTCCCTCATCTGTTTAGTTCAATAAAAATATTTAAATCTATCTAAAATTTAATTATCTTAAATATTTGAAATCAATGCAATAGATCTGATCAGAACCTACCCTGATATGAACCCATTTCATTGGATATATGCCCATCAAAACTCAACCCATTAGGCCATTACCATCCCTACTAGAATCTACTTCAAAATTGATTTAGTGTTTTGGTTCAGTTATGGTATTTTAATTATACTGAAGGATTATATCTATATGGAGTAAATATGTAGAGGTTTAAGATCTGCTTCTTGTAGAGAAATCATAATTTGTCATCAAATGACATAATGTCTTGATATATTGAATTGTTGTTTTTATATTCCCTGAAAATATAAGAATCGTGTTTGCAAGTTGGACAATAAGGCCCTACATTTCAACCTTTCAAACTCTAAAGGAATACATAAGAATAAACGGTCTAGATTATAGTGATAGTGATATTGATTGCTCCTAGATGTTTTTTGCCTACTCCCTGTGGCTTCGTTTGATTTGGGAATCTTAGAAACCGAGTTGCTAGTCTTGGGGGAGTTATGAGACTGACTTAATAGGTGAACAAATGGGTCATCAGGCTGTCCATTATGTCTAAAAGATTGCGAATGTTTGGTCAAATTCTTGTTACGTAAGATAGTGTCATTCGAATACTTTCCGTGGTTCGATCACTAGTGATTTTTGAATTTCAGCTTAACTTTTGCTTCTTAATTACTGATATTAACCATAGTTTAATGAGATTTTTTCTTCATATTCTTTATTCAATTACGAAGTTGTAACTTATCGTTCTTTTATTTTTGCTTAGTTGTGAATTTGACGGATGTATTGTACTGGTTTCTCCTTTTCAACGATTAGTCTCTCTAAGCTGGCTACGTTTCGATTTTGGTGATTGTGATTTGGGTGCTACTCCCTTTTGCTGGAAGCTAATTCTGATTAGTGAGTTTTACTTCTCCACTCTTTAATTAGTGTTTGAAATGGTTAGAAATCGAATAATATAGTCTGCTGCGGAAATTTTCACTTTGTTGTATTTGTTGCTAAACTAGAAATTTTCATTTTGCTGTATTTGTTGCTAAACTTTGAATTCGCAATAGAGAACCTTAGCCCCAAAACTGATACATTTTAGAACTCAAACATTAATCATGAAGCTTACTCAAAACCATATTAAAGAAGAAAAAAAATTGATAGAAGAAGTTACAAAAACCCTATTACCTTATTTAAATCATTAATCTCTTGATTCAATCTTACAACATAAGTTACTTCCGCTTTTTCTACTTTAATAAAAGAATGTTGTCTCTCCTAAAGGAAACAACGAATATAGAAAACAAATTTAAAATAGTTGTGTTATAATGACAAATTGGACGTAAATGTAAATACTTTGATGTTCAATCAATTAACCTTGTTTGACATCACTGCATTCCTTTTGGCTATGTTTGGAACCACTAGTTTTAAAAGAATTCAGTTGAATTCAATTCTATTTGACCAATTCTTGTGTTTGAAATCACTAGTTTTAAGGGAATTCAGTTTAATTCAGTTCGAATACTTTCTATGGTTTGATCTCTAGTGATTTTCGAATTTCAGTTTAACTTTTTCCTCTCAATTACCAATATTAGCCATAGTTTAATGAGATTTTTTCTTCTCATTCTTTATTCAACTGCTCCTAAACCAATTTATGGTAAATTTAATTCATTTTAATTAGGTTTATTTATGAAATTGACATGGCTGTCCTGATTTCTGTCAAAGGGTTTTAGATTTTTTTTGGATTGTTTGTGATATAAGGTTAACAGTGGACACTATTAATTGAATGCAAGCTGTATTTTATGGTTTGAGATTTGAATATTTATTTATTTGATTAGTTAATTTTCATTTACAAAGAAACAATACCAACCATCTCTGCAAACAGATCGAGCTCAAGGTAGTAGGGTTATTGTATATAATTGGATGCTTTATTTTTTCCTTTTGCTATTGATTTGATGAGATTTTCCATTGAAAAAATCTGAGTGATTGTTAATAAGTGGGAAGCCTTCATTTTTTATTGTGAGATGATTAAGTTATGCATAGCTACCTGTCAACAAGAAATCAATAAGCTTTATGTTCATGTTATCTCAACCTAATATAGATCTTACTTGTGAATGAGTTTATGTTGCTAGTTGCTTAAAACTACTTACTTTTTATGTCTTACTCGTTACACCCTTTCGATATACATGCGTCCATGCGACAGTTTTTTTTATCTCGTACTTGCAGTTTAGATAATAACTAACTACTAAATATGATTTGTTGTACATTGCCTTATACTCTTGTTGATCATAATGCAACGCCTTTCAGAAGGTGCATGGCAATGCTGGAGTCTTGTTTGTTTCCTTGAAATTGAGCTCATTATTAACTATCAAATAATGAACGGCTTGTGTGCATTATGGTACATACCATAAGCGCTTTCACTTTCTCTGTCAAATTTTGTTTATTGTTACTAGTTGGGAACAACACATCTTGCTCATGATTAATGTCCATTAATCGGTAAAGACAGTTCCCTGACCTTAATACTCTCTTGTTTTAGCTCCTTAAGGTTTCTTTCTTTTCGTGTGTCATTCTACATGTGTGTTGTTTAAAAGCTGTGAAATTTTGCATGGCAAAACATCATGAATTGCATTTAAAGGGTGAATGCCAAGTATAATTAGATTCAGGCATTGAATTGCTTACAACTGCATTTTGTCTCGCTCATCCATGGTTATTTGCATATATCTAAGTTTTGAGCAAAAAAAGTTTGTGTTGGCTTAAAATGGATTGTTTCATGCATGCACAGGAAAAGAAAAGCAGGCAGCATCAAATGCTGAGATAGGGTCTTCTTCACATGTATTCATCATTACAAATTCAGTGTTTTGTAAGAACCGATCCTTACACCGATCTCAAATTATACAAGAGATGATTGACATATTTGCTTCTCACATGATAATTTCTATGTTAAAGTAGATAGTTTTATGAATATGAGTGCTTTTGTTATTGGTTTTGTTATCTTTGACCAGAAATTGTAGTGGATATATAACATATTACATTTTGAATATCAAATGATAAAACTTATTAGTTCTCATGAAATTATTCTTCGAGTATCAAATTCTTGTTTATATTTATTGTTTTGCATTTTTTATAATTGTGAAGATTCCAATGTCGATAGTTTTTTTATTAACATTTGAGACTACATGTATTTTACAGGTTGAATATAGATATGTATGTAATAAAAAGCATAAATTTTTAAAAAAACATTTAATGAAATCGAGTCAGTTTGTCTAAGAACTGACACAAAATCAATATAGGAGCTGAACCATGTAGTTAATACAATTATCACAATGGCATCGGTTGAAATAAAAACCAACGCTAATACTTAACATTAGTGACATCACAATGGTGTCGATTGGCAAAAAAAAACAATGCTAATACTTAACAATAGCGTCAGTTTTCAAACTGACGCAAGAATTTAAAAAACAATAGCGTCGCGGGCTATGGTGTCGGTTCAAAACCGACGCCATTGTTAATATTGAACCGACGCCACTGGCCATTTTTCTACTAGTGTTACTTACTCCTCCTTAAGCACAATTACAGATACAAAAAGTTAGAGATGACAATAAATTGAAAATACTACCTCATGGATGATCAAACTATAGTGAGACTAAAGATTTTGTATTATGTACCGAGATTGATGAATAAGTCACTTTGAGGATTGTTGTATTCAAGCTAAGTCCTCACACTAATCAAACATGATCTTAACTCTTACTTGGTCAAATCACTAAGAATTTAGCTAGACATGACTAAGAATAAATGCGAACGAATATAAAGAGACTTAAAGTAAAGCATGTGATTATCTAAAGGCCTTGTAAAGTAAATTGTGAAACTAAAGAAAATATTGAAACTAAAAATAATTGAACTTGAAATAAAAATTGAAAGTCAAAAGCTTGAAAGTAATAACAAAGAAATAATTAAAACTAAGACTAAAGTTGAGAATTGAAAAGAATGTAAAGAACAAAAACTAAACCTCTAACCAAGGATTGGAAAATAAGACTCTAAACTAGACTGCAACGGACTTAGATAAACTAGTATGGGCTAATGACTAATGACTACTCTTGAATGATAAGTTTTGGACTCTATATATGGGAGATGGAACCACTTTTGTTGCTTCCCAGTTAGGCTTGAATTAGGAATTTAGCACTTTGTTCTTCTTTAGGTTTCCTCCTCTTTAGTCTTTACTTGGAGAGAAATTTCAGCTAAGTTATATATTCCCAAATAGAATTTGAATATGAAAATAACCTCTTTTCTTAATTAGAACTCATCCAATTAGGATTTACCCAAAACAATGATTCCTTCTTTGATTTTGATGTGCTTCCTTCACAAGTAATATTGATTTTAATGTTCTGCAATTCTCTAAAAGTCGTGGAAAATCACCGGGACTTGCTACCGCTCTCGGTCCATGCGCACAAATCTTGGTGAAGTACTGATTTGGCCAGTTTGGTCAACTTTTCTCCAAATCACCTTTGAAACGTGAAACAAAATGAAACGGTATTAGCAAAACCCATAAAGACTAAAACATGTTCATAAAGACATAGATTTAAGCATAAATACATATATTTACAACCTATCAAATTCAGTGTTATATAAATTAAGATTCTTGATAGCCTATAAATAGTATTTCTTCAGATTTCTAATACTAGTCATTTTACATTTTTAACTTTGGTTTCTTTAACTTGTCATTTTTTAATATCAATGTAACTTTTTACAAATTTTTTCTAATTTACCTTTGCATTAATTAGGAAAGATATTAAAGTATAAATTAATTTATGAGTTGTTAATTAAGAAGAAATAGAATTTTATGATAAAACAAAAGGGATAGATTAGTCATTTTAGTAGTGTATTAAATGTCTTATTGGTTTTGATGAAAAGTCTAAAATGATTAGTGATAGGAATCGGATGGAGTATCCGGTAACTAGGGTAAAAATTTCAAAATAAATAGACAAGCACTCAAACTTTAAGAACTACAATCAGATCTCTAATAAAATTTATGAAATAGAGGTAACAAACGATTTTCTTTGGCTGAAAGGCTGTAAATATTAACCTTTGGCCAATTTCCAACAAGAATAGGGTTAACAATCATAAAAATGGGTGTTTTGGATTGGGGTAATCATAATAGTTAAGGAAATCAACTTGAGAGGACATCCACCAATGGGGACGAATCCGATCCCTGGAATATTTTAGATGGAGAAAGCCATGGTTCAAGGAATGTTAGCACTTCTGTACAGGGTGTCTCTAACTCATCGAGATCAGATATTGAGAACATGAATAGAGTCATTCTTAGGGGGGAAGAATATAATCCAAGAGAAAGGGAAGAGATGTTAGTATTTTGGATAGGAGAAGAGCTCGGTTTGTTTAATGAATATGACAAGGGGAAGATTGTGAATGCCCTCGAAGCGCATTGAGAGGTCTGTCTCATCAAGGTTTGTGGTTTCTTATTTATGCTATTATGTATTAAATTAGAACTGTTAGGGTGGGTTGACGAATGGTGCCAGACAGACTTTTGTTCGTTCTTGTATTAGAAGGTGGAATTTAGAGATTATTATTTGGATTGAATAAAAGTGATAGTTGCCTCAGATATGGTAATTCAAAAATTTTGGGGTTACAAATGATTTTTTTTCCATTCAACTTCGGCCCAAGGGTTATCAGGGGTATAGTTATTTCTTGGAATTCTCGTCTACTAAACAGTGCGATTATTCAATTTTCAGATAGGTGGTATATTTTCCATGTTTGCCTCAAGCCAAATTGATGTCCATGTTTTATGCTTATACGGTCCTACTAGCGCTGTTCTTAGACATCATTTGTGGTAAGAATTAGCGCCAATTGTGCGAGGTTTTGAAAAATCTTAGTACGTGGTTATTCTAATGAAGTTTTGCTTGGGACAGATCGGATGGGGAAAGAAGGGCTAATCACAAATTCAAAAATTCAATTTCAAAAATTTGTTTACGAATGGGTCTTCTATGATGTTCCTTTACATGGCAGAGTTTATACATGGGCTAGTCGTTTGTCGTATTTGAGAACTGATCATGTGTTGGTTAATTGTACTCTAATGGACTTATGGCCGAGATTGAGGTTGATGACTATTGACTCCTCCCTCTCAGATCATTTCTCGATTATCTTTCAGTCACATTCTTTGAATTGGGGTGGGAGTAGGATCTTTAGATCATTGAATTGTTGGTGGGATAATTCTATTTTCTTACCATTTCTGAAAATAAAATGGTGTGACATTCAAATGTAGAATCCAAATAGAGACATAGATTTTAAACTGGGACAAATGAGAAAATTCATCTAACCATGGCATTTTATGAATTTTGGGGGCCTTGAACATCGCATTAAGGAATTGGAGAGATAGGTACTTGATCTCACTTCTATTTTAGTATCGTGGCCTATTGATGTGTCTGTAGGTTCGACGTTACAAGTGGTGAAATCCTATTTGAATGAACACTGTCATAGTTTAGAGAAGGTTCACCACCAACAATCTAGGGTGACCTGGACCGTACTAGAGGTAATAGTACGACTTTTTCCACTGTATGGCTTCGACACGTTGGAGGGGGAATAGGATAAACCAACTAGAGGTTGATGGGACCATGATTTCATATCTGGCTATTATTGTTATTAGCATATGTAATTTTTATGTTAATCTTTTCTCAAGAGGAATCGATTTACCATTTAATTTACAGGAATTGCAATTCCGTACAGTAGATGAAATGAATGCTAGACTTCTTGTGGCACCATTCTCAAGGGATGAAATAGGGGCTGCAATTTGATCATGTAATGAAGGGAAGTCACCAGGGCCTAATGAATTTAACTTCTACTTTTACATGCGGTTTTAGGACGAGATGAAACCTGAAGTTATTGATCTTTTTAATAAATTTCATGAAACTATATAGCTCTCAGATTCCATTAAATCATCCTTCAGGTTATTGATTCATAAAGTCTCCAGTTCGTCTTTATTGAGTAACTACATACCAATAGCCTTTATTCATAGAATATCCAAAATTTTGTATAATGTTTTGGCTAACAAACTACAACCGCTTCTTCAGGATTTGATATCTGAGAATCAATTTAGGTTTATAAGGGGGCATAATATTCATGAATGTTCATTTGTTGCTTCGGAGATTGTTCACTCAATTCATCAAAGACGACAATTAGGTCTAGTTCTGAAATTGAACTTTCATAAAGCCTAAGATTCTACCTCTTGGTCCTATATCGATGCAGTCTTTTGAAGAATGGATTTTGGAGAAAAACAGACTCGTTGGGTATCATGTTGTTAGGAGAACTTAGTGACCTTTATTCTAATTAATGGTGAACCATGTGATCCGATTCATCTAGGTAGGGGGGTGAAACAAGGGGATCCTATCTCCCAATTTATTTTTGTGCTTGCTATAGAGGGTCTGAAACAGCTTTTTGATGCTAGTATATGCAAGGGCTTGTTACCTTGATTTAAATGGATGGATCGGAAAAGGATGTGTCTCTGCTCCAATTTGTTGCTGACACATTGTACTTTTTACCCGCAGATGAGTCTCTTTTACCTAATTTTATTCATGTTTTACCATGTTTTAAACGTACATCGGGTCTGCGTATTAATTATCATAAGAGTTTTATTATTGATATTAATATTTGTGATTCACTGGTCCTTTCTTGTGCGGCCAAATTAGAGTGTAAGATTGAGAAATTCCCTATCACCTACCTAGGTTGTCCGCTTGGTGCGAAACTTATCCCTGTGTCTTTTTGGAACGTGTTGATTGAAAAGTTTCAAAATCGATTATCTAGTAGGAAGGGCCATCCCTTGTTATATGTTGGTTGGCTGGTCTTAGTCAAATCAGTCCTTATGTCTTTACTTACTTTTGTTGAATAAGTTACCATCTTCTATTAATGTAGACTTAATCAACTTATGAGAAATTTTTTATGGAATGGAGATGTGAGATCGAGGGGTATTTGTAAAGTTAGTTAGGATACCATATCTTTATTGAAAAATTTAGGTGGATTGTTTGTTAGAAGTCTGACCCTTGTTAATTATGGCTTGTTGTTAAAATGGCTTTGGAAAATGTGGGTATCGAATCAGGGCTCTCTTTTGTTGAAAATTAGATAACCTTGTGGTCTTCGGTTGAAAATTTTGATTCTAATAGATTATCTCATATTTGACGGGACATTATTTATTGTTGTATTAAAAACAAGACCAAACGCATCAATATCACCCTAAATTTGTCTCAGAAAATCGGATGTCACCCTCAACTTTCAAAAGGACAAGTTACCCCCCTTAACTTGGCAAAAATGCATTAATTCCCCCCCCCCCTTCAATGCCATGTGTCAACTTCTAGTTGGAGAGAGAAAATTCAGAAAATGACATCTTTGAAAGTCAAACCAACCAGATTCTAACTTGTGGCTTTGAAGGGGCCAACTAGTTCGAAATTGCCAACTTGAGGGGGGTATCTAGACCTTTTGTAACTTTAGGGTGGCATCCGATTTTTCTAAGCCAAGTTTAGGGGGATGTTGATGCGGTAAGGCATGAAAACAATGCATTTTGGGCTTTCTTTTCTTGACAAGTCCGAGTTGAGGTGACGAATGGCATACTATATTCCTTTTGGCATGACAACTGAACCTCGAATCAACCCTTGTCTGTGTTATTTTGGATCTTTACCATCTTTGCAATATGAAATCTAGCATAGTGCTTGAGGGATGTGGTTTTATTTTTGGTGTTGTTACCCCTATATTGCCCTTTTGGAAATGTAACCTCAAGATTAAGGCATAGGAAAGATGTTAACATCTCCGGTATTGGATCACCCAAAGTTGTCCATTGTTGTTTTTGGGAGTAAGAGCTGATACAAAGGTTGGACAACAGAATAACTCACAGTTTGCAAATGGGGATAATCGGTTTAAATGGGGGTTGGGTAAAAATAACTAATATTCATCGTCTTCATTTTCCCGTGGTTTTTATTTGCATTGGCCAAAGTCGTAAAAGGACTTTATGTTGATTTGGGAAGCATATCTAATTCCTAAAGTCCAGTTCTTCGGATGGCTTGTATTCCATGGTCGCCTGCCAACAGTGGCGGAGGTCGGCGGCTGCCTCTCCTGGCTCTAGGATAATCACATACACCTTGCCTTTATACCATTCATAATCATAGTAACTGAGTAAAACCGCCTCCCCTTTTTGAGACAAAAATAACAACGATGGGTGGCAAGGATGTTTGAAATCGTTTAATGCCTCCTACAACTAATAGTTTATGAAACAGAATACCTCTCATCTCAAGGAAGACGAAGGTCCAACTTGGGCTTTTTCCATTTATTTTAGGGAAATACACAAAAATACAATGTTTGGTATAAATAAATACTTTTTTGTCTATTACTTAATTTAATTGTCAAAAGTATATTATCAAGGTTTTGAATTTACATTTCTACCACCTTATGATAACCTCGTCGGATTTTATAGTTATCTTATAGTTATTTCAAAACAACATAATTTTTGGTATTTTTTTACCATGATTTTATTATACTTTATTTATAGTATTTATAATTAATGTAAACATATTATATTTATGTATTTTTATTCAATTTCTGTATTTGAATTTATTTTTGATATAACAAAATCTCATTTTACAGTTATCTTATAGTTATCATATAGTTTACTTATAGATATATTCAATATAACAAAATCGCATTTTATAATTATCTTATAGTTAATTCAAATTGATGTAATTATATTATATTTTTGCTATAGTTTACTTGTAATATATCAAATTAGTATAGTTGTGTTATATTTATTTGTATTTAATTAAGTGTGTTTAAACTATGTAACAACTATAAAAGAATTATAAAATAAATATGTATCGGTAAAAAAAGTTCGGAAAAAGTATAGCATCATGGATCTTATTTTGAAGGGAAACATAAAGATGAAGAAAATATTCTAGAGCAGCATGTTGAAAAAATAAACGGTTTGTGAGATAAATCAAAAATAAGAAATAAAATTTTAAAAAAATGAGGAATGTAAAAATGTAAATAAGAAAAGTTTAGAAGGTAAAACTTCCAAATGAATTGTAGAAAACATATTAATTATGTAAATTGCCCTTTATTTTATAAGTTAGCCCAAGGGTTTTTTATGAGCTAACTAATGAGAATAATTATTAGACATTTTGATTTTGGACTTCAATTACAAAGTCATGCTTTTTTATTCTTTCAATCTTTTAGTTACTTAATACAACAAGTACCAAAGTTTTATACCAGCTTTTATATCACGTGTGACAATAATTTTTTAAATTAACTTTGGTGTTTTTCAATATAAATATTAGGTCTTACATGTAGATAACAAATTCCTTTATCGTAATTTGAAGTATTTTATTTTTATAATAAATTTAAACTAAACCTAAAAGAGATGTTTAATGTGTATTAATATCAATGCAAATTTAAATAATTTATAGCCAACCGCGATAATTAAAATGTAAAATTCATTCGAAATTTCTTCAATAAAAGACCGTCCTCCCTCTTTCTAATTCCTTGCTCCGCCACTGCTTGCCAATGAGAAAATTTTTATTTCATTGTAGATGTTAATCAATGACTGATGAGAAATGCCCGTTTTGTGATAATTCAGAAACTACCGATCACACGCTTTTTCATTGTTATGGGAGTTATAGGGTTTGGATCCAAGCATTTCGGTTATTTGGGATCTCACTAACCATGCCATTGTCGGTATATGATTTTCTAGAGGTCTGAAAAACAAAGTCACTAAGAATTGAATATTAACCTCCTTTGTGATCCGCTTGCTCCAAATAAATTAAGTCACTCCAATTTTAGTTTAACAATATACTTCAACATAAATATTTAATCTGTCTGGAACTTGAACAAATAAACTACATTAAAATAAATCTATTAGCTGCCATATAATTACCAGCTGAAATGAATTATTTTTGTGAGGAAGACATTAATTATTAAATTAAACTCTGTTGTCAATTTTCTAAACTTATTATATAGGTCATTTTTTTGTCTTATATTATCATTAGTTAGTGGGTTCGATATGATCATGGCAATACTCGAATCGTCTCAATAAATGACAATTTCAAGAGTTAAAAAAACCAAAGCCCCCATCTCATCTCATTATAAGACTAAATAAATTAAAAAATTAAATTAAGGCATCAAGAATTACGAATGGAATTAGAGGGAGAATTGCTCAATTTCATCAAGGTATGGATATTGATTTTCATATCTCTATGGTATAGCTTTTCCATTGGAAAAATAATCCGACAAGGTTTTACAAGGTTCTTCTTTTTGCTACCAATTATTTGTGTTTTTGTTGTTGTTCCACTCAATCTTAATTCCATACATCTTGGAGGAATGACGGCTTTCTTAATTTCTTGGCTTGCAAATTTCAAGCTCTTACTTTATGCATTTGGTCAAGGCCCATTATCAGCTAACCCATCAATTTCTTTGATTCAATTTATCCCTCATGCTTGTTTCCCCATAAAAATCCAACACAACCCGTCTCAAAAATCTCACTTCAATACTCAAAATAATGAGTACCCAATTTGTCAAAAATGGCTAAAATCACTTCCAAGGTTTGCCTTGTTGAAGTTTATAGTGTTTCTTACATTGGTAAGTTTATATGATTATAGAAAGTTTATGCACCAAAGGGTAATTTTGGTCCTTTATTGTGTTTATATCTACATTTTTCTAGAATTGATTTTGGCCATTTTGGCTATCTTGGCCCGAGCCATCATGGATTTTGAGCTCGAGCCGCAATTTAATGAGCCATATCTATGAAGACTTTTGGGGCAAGAGATGGAACATTATGGTAACAAGTATTTTAAGTCCAACAGTATACAAACCTCTTCTAAGGCTATTTTCTCCAATCGTTGGTCGTCACTGGGCGTCGCTTCCAGCAATTATGGGGACTTTTATTGTGTCAGCTATTATGCACGAGCTTATTTTCTACTACTTGGGACACGTACTACGTGGGAAATTACATTGTTCTTTTTGCTTCATGGGGTGTGTTTAGTGGTGGAATTAGCCTTGAAGAAGGTAGTAAATGGCCGATGGGCGTTGCCGATATGGATATCGGCACCTTTGACTGTTGGATTCGTGTTGGCTACAAGTTTTTGGCTTTTCTTTCCGGCTTTTTTATGGTGTGGAGGTGACCTTAGAGCATTTGATGAGTACGCAGCTGTTGGTAGGTTCTTAAAAGATTTGTGGTGACTATAAAAGAAGTAAATACTACTCGAATAAATCAGTGTACTTGTTTGTACTGGGAAAAAATGATTATTAAGGTTAACATTATTAACCAAATTTCTTATAATTGGCCTAGTTTATCAAAATCTTTATCATGAAAATTCAGTTTTGCTCTTTTTATTAAACTAATATGAAATTAATCTTATATAAACCAAAATACTAATTCAAAACATCTAAAATAAGCTAGCTAGCTCAGTTAGAAATGCAGAATGAGTAATTTAAGAGGAAATTTATATGCAACTCCCACTATTATAGGGAGATATGAGGATCCTCAATCACGATTAAACCCCAAACTATATTTATCTGAAAAATATATAATTTTAAAAAAAAATTGAAATCGCAAAACTACGCCAAACAGACTTAAACGCATATAAATCCAATGTTGAGGCACTAGAGACGAGCATCTTACATAATTAGTATGTTTTTCATAATTCATTTAGAAACTTTTTTTTTAAGAAAAAAGACCAATGCTAAGGCACTAGGGACAAGCACCCCAACCGGGTTGACACACACGACAACTAGAAACCCAACACAACCAATAATTATTTATTAAAAGGAATCCTCAAGGTAAGGGCTATACCCTCTAAATTAATTCTTATTTATATTTTTACAATTTTTCTTTCTTTTTTAATTCTATAATCTTATTTTTTTATTTATCTTAAACTGTTTATTTTCCAACATGTCGTTTTTAAAATATTTTCTTTATCCCTATGTTTCCCTTCTAAACAAGATCTATATCACTACACCATATATTGGATATGCCAACATCGAAAAAGTTTTGTATAAAAGGAAAAATGTTGGCTTAGGAGAAATGCCTACACTTTTGCAAAAAATAAGAGTCAGGAAATGTAATGTGGCTATAGCTCCTTACACTGACACTTTTGGTCACTTTTTGCCCCATGGTAAAAGGTGCTGGAATAGAATCCTATAGTAACATTTCATTATCTTTTGATGACATTTTTTAGGTGTTGGTAAATACATCTGGAAATAACACTTTCACTTTATATGGTGACACTTTTGCTATAAATGCCAACACTTTTCATTAATACGTTTTTTCTTTTAGCCAACATTTTTTCTTGTAAATAACAACATATTCAAACTGTTTAATTTTTTGTTTTACCAACACTTTTATAGATTAGCCAACATGCTACACTTTATTCCTCATTTGTATATAAATCATACGATTACAATCCTGTTAAATCAAAATATAGTTCATTAAATAACATTCATGTTTCACAATTCAGTAACAAAAACTAGTAACATCCATAAAGTACTAATTATAGCATCCATAAAGTACTAGTTGAAAGAGCTAGTGATATCCAAAAATTATTATCATAACATTCACAAAGTACTACTCTTATCTCTCTTTGGAAGACAAACCATTTAGTACCCAAGAATTTGAGAAGTATAGTTATAAGTGTATATTTTCACTTATAACCATGATATTTTCAATCATAAAACACTATGGTTTAAGTCATTTTATACTTCACATAAAAGATTTCATGTGGTATGTAGTTGTTTTTTATGCAAATGCAGAAACTAGGTAAATCTTGGGAGTAAAATGATCAAAAGTGGAATTCTATGAAAAAAGAGTGAAAAGGTGCAAAAAGATGCATGGAACACAAAGATTTGGCTTAGGATCGAAGTTGTCAAATATCGGCAAAGTTGAGAAGAAGAATCATGAAGAAACAGCATTTCACGATCGTGACATCTATTCGCGTTCGCGACTTGTCACACTTCATAAATAGAAAACTGCTAATCAATGTTCGCGATCACGACTTGTGACAATTAATGGTTATCTCTTATCAACTAACAACTGCCAGATAACAACAATCAATCGCCATCAACCACCATCAACTACCAAAGGAAAAGACAGCTTTTGGAAGTCAACCAATCATGAAAAGGTGCATTTCCATTGTGGATGACGATGAATCTTTACATCCAATCAAAATGAAGTGATGCAACTCTTCGCCAATGGACATGACTCTTTGTTTGGATAGACACAACCCTTCATACTCTATAAATAGGGTTTAAGACCCACCAATTTCGTATGGCATGGTGTATGGAATCATAGGCGTGGTATGTGATACATGCATACTTAGTTTCAAAGAGAAAATCGTGTAGATTTTGCTTCGTTCTAAGTTAGCGAGAAAATTTATAAGTGATTCGAACCTTATTTCGATCACTAGATTTCTCTACATATTCGAGCGATTGTTGTATAAGTGTAATTGTGAATCACTTATCAATAAAAGTTTTCATTCTTCAATATTCGTTTATTCAATATTCACAAATAATAGCATCCTAGCGGAGGTTCTGTACGGGCCAAGACCAAATTCAAAGCAGATGCAGGAATTGCGGGAATTGATGACTCTCATTAAAGAGTGGATACGGTTTGATCAACTTTAGCTTTCATTTGCATACCTTACAACTTTGCTTTGTTTTCTACTTATACTTTCTATTTCGAAGTTTATGATACGTCTATGTGTTATATTGTGTATTTCGTGTTGAGTCTTTTATATTAATCAAGTTAAATACTTTTGAGTTAACTTTAAGAGTGATTTCGGGGTTAACAAGATTGTGTATAATCACTGGATCTGTGATTATAACGCTGTTTAGTGAGCCAACATTTTTGGAATGGTAACTTGCTAAATATGGCTATGTGAGATCGACCAGTACTAAGCATAGTATTATTGTTATCCAATTTTATATAATCGTCTTAATTCATTTGCACTAGACTTAGAAAAGTCATTTCATGTGTTGCTCTGCGGTGAATAATTGAATATCTGAGTGTCGAGAACCGAATCGGTTAAAGTAGTCTGGTGTACGTAATATCTTTGGTGATTTTGCATGTTTTTGCTATACTTGTTCGTAGGGATAATCTATACCGATTTCTTCTACTCTAATCTATTTATACATTTATCTATTTATTTACCATTATATCCTAACCAACCCATCAATAATAAAATTATCTATTTTATTTTCTTTGTTCCATTACTCTATTTGGTCTTTATAACCGAATTCCTTCCCTATGGGTTCGATATCTTTTAAAACTACATCGTAACTGTATACTTGCAATTATCATCATTTTTCTATTTTGATAAGTGGTATTGACAACACCTGTACTTTAAAGCCAAAATCGTGCGAACAAGTTATTAAAATTATCATTAGAAAAGTCGCGAACAAGTTTTTGGCGCCGTTGCCGGGGAAGGCAATTGTGTTTTAAAAATCTGGGGATACAGTACGTTTTTATTTTAATTTGCTTTTACTTTATTTATATATTTGTTTTTTATTTCATTTTGTTTAGAGTCAAAATGTTTGCTAACATGCATTGGGATAAATTTTGTGGTGATTACATGATTGATAACTTAATTGATACATGTATAGATGAAATTTTTCATGTTACATCTCATGAAGAATCAACATCTGAATCTCTTGAAAACATAGAATGTTCCTCTAAAACTAAAAAATTAGTAAGAGAAGATGATCCTACACCACCTTCTATAGATAAACCACCATTAGTAGAATTGAAGCAATTGCCTAGTCATTTGAAGTATGTGCTTTTAGGAAGTAACAATACCCTACCCATTATCATTTCTAATAAGTTATCTGGACTGCAACAAGAAGCGTTATTGGAAACAATAAAGGGTAGAATTAGGAGTATTGGTTGGTAAATTTTCGATATTAGAGGGATCAGCCCTAATATAGTAATGCATTCCATAAATTTGGAAATTGATAGTAAACCCAAAATAGAAAGGCAAATAAGATTAAATCCTCACATGAAGGAAGTTATGAAAAAGGAGATTATTAAGTTACTAGATGCAGGAATTATCTATCTGATTTCAGATAGTGAATGGGTTAGTCCTGTTCAATGTGTTTCGAAAAAGGGAGGTATTACTGTAATTCAAAATGAAAAAGGTAACTTAGTTCCTACTAGGATAACAACTAGATGGAGAGTTTGCATAGACTATAGGAAATTAAATGCAGCCACTAGGAAAAACCATTTCCCTTTACCATTTATAGGTCAAATGTTAGAAAGGATATCAGGTCATGCATATTACTGTTTTCTTGATGGATTCTCTGGATATTTTCAAATTCATATTAAGCCAGATGACTAGGACAAAACCACATTTACAACTCCATTTGGTACATTTGCTTATAAAAGAATGCCTTTTAGGTTGTGCAATGCTCCGGTTACTTTTCAAAGGTGTGTTTTTGCTATTTTTAGTAAGTATGTTGAGGATATTATGGATGTTTTCATGGATGATTTCTCTGTATATGGAGATTCTTCTGAAAAATGTCTAGAAAATTTGGATAAAGTACTTGCTAGATGTGAAGAAACTAATTTGGTTTTGAATTGGGAGAAATGTCATTTTATGGTTAATCAAGGAATATTTTTAGGTCATAAGATAGATGAGAAGGGAATTCATGTAGATACAGTGAGAACCGAGATCAATGAGAAATTACCTCCTCCCATAAATATTAAGGGAATAAGATCATTTCTAGGCCATGCTGGATTTTACAGAAGGTTTATTAAGAATTTTTTGGTTATAGCTAAACCTTTAACTAATTTATTAGTTAAAGATGTGGAGTTCGATTTCTTTGATGACTGTTTAAAAGCCTTCAACACCTTAAAACAAGCATTAGTTTCGGCACCCATAATTTTTAAACCAAACTAGTCTCTACCATTTGAATATGTGTGATGCTAGTGATGTTGCTATTGGTTGTGTTTTAGGTCAAAGGTATGAAAAGAATTTGCATGCAACATATTATGTGAGTCACACTTTGACCTCTACACAATTCAATTAAACAACCATGGAAAAAGAGATGTTAGCAGTCGTGTATGCATGTGATAAATTTATATCATATCTGATTGGATCTAAAGTAATAATTTATACAAATCATGCTGCTTTGAGATATTTGTTTGCTAAGAAAGATGCCAAACCTAGATTAATTAGGTGGATTCTTCTTTTACAAGAATTTGACTTAGAAATAATGGACAAAAAGGGAAGTGAGAATGTCGTACCTGATCACTTATCTCGTTTAGAAGATGATAAAGGACCTATAGGTGAAACTAGTGATATTAATGAATCCTTTCCAAATGAAAATCTTATGTCTGTCAAACATACTGTTAGTCCATGGTATGCCGACTTTGCAAATTATTTAGTTACGCATACTTTACCCTCTGATTTAGATTCTAATGGTAAGAAGAAATTTCTTAAGGATATTAGATCATTTATGTGGGATAACCCTTACTTGTTTAAGGTTTGTGCCAATGGTATTATTCATAGATGTATAGATGACACTAACTTTTCTTTAGTTTAAGTCATTGCCATGATAGCATTATATGGAGGACATTTAGGACCAGCAAAAACCACTGTTAAAGTTCTAGAAAGTGGGTTTTATTGGCCAACGTTATTCAAGGATGCTAAAGATTTTGTTCAAAATTGTGATAATTGTCAGAGAATGGGATATATAAGCTGAACAGACGAAATGCCACTAAAAAACATCTTAGAAGTAGAGCTTTTTGATGTTTGGGGTATAGATTTCATGGGACCATTTCCAATCTCTAATGGTAATAATTACATTCTGGTTGCAATTGATTATGTATCGAAATGGGTTGAAGCTAGCACATATAGTAAAAATGATGATAGAGTAGTTGCGAACTTTCTTAAGCAATTATTTAGTAGATTTGGAGTTCCTAGGACCATAATTAGCGATGGTGGTTCACATTTCATCAATAA